>ML787786.1:279767-293351 GCA_009831015.1 Picea engelmannii
AACAGAGATACAGTAAAACTGGTTTTCTATTAAATAACGAAATAAGCTGAAACTGTAAAAATGCAGCGGAAACAAGCTTGCTGGAATGGTGGCGGCTTATCTCTAAGAAGAGATGTGACGGCAGCGCGCATTCGCAAGAAGATGATTACAATGAGGCTCGAAAGGCCTTTTTACAATAGACCGGAATGTCAAAAGTCCTAGACATGCAAAACCTAACCCTACGAGATGAAGCGCCAAAAGTCATGTGGGCCCCGTTTGGGTAAGTTGGTGCATCAACTTCCCGGGGTCGTAACTTTTGCATACGATCTCCGTTTTAGGCGTATGATAGCTTGTTGGAAAGATCTATCCGAGGACTACAATTCTGAAAAAATTTGTGACAAATTTTGCAACCGCAACATACCCCAAAAAACATCGTTTAGGGCCTCAAAATGTCTCCAGAAGTTCAGGACCCAAAAAACTGCTAAAAATAGTAAATTGCCAAAATGTCAAAAAAACCGTTTTGAGCCAGTTGGAAAAGGTGGGTGGCCACCGATATCCATCTGGATCAATTCCACTTGTGTGCAACATTTTGTTGTTGCAATATACTCAGCTTCAGTGCTAGACAGAGAAATTGAGGATTGTTTCTTGCTTATCCAAGCTACCAATGATTCTCCCAAAAAGAATGCTCCTCCACTTGTACTTTTTCTCTCATCCACACTACCTTCCCAATCTGCATCTGAATAGGCTTTTAAAGTGAATGAATCCTTGCTAGGGTACCACAAACCAAGATCTATGGTTCCTTTCAAATACCTGAAGATTCTTTTTACATCCTGAACATGGCTCTCCTTTGGTGTTGCTTGGAAGCTAGCCACCATCCCAACTTCTTGATTGACATCAGGTCTGGAAGTTGTTACATAGAGTAAACTCCCAATCATTTATCTGTAGTGTTTTGGATCTATATCTTTGGACTCATCTTCCTTTCTTAGTTTTCACCCAACTGTCATAGGTGTACTAACAGGTTTGCAATCCTCTAACTGGAATCTCTTAAGAATATTTTTAACATACTTAGACTGATGGATAAAGTCTCCTCTTTTGGACTGTAATATTTTCAATCCAAGAAAGAAATTTATTTTTTCAAGCAAAGACATTTCAAATTCTTGTTGCATCATCCTAGCAAATTCCTTACTCATTTTTTCATCATCACTTCCAAATATAATATCATCAACATATAATTCCACAATAATCATGTTATTACCATCAATTTTACAGTAAATATTGTTGTCTAATGATCCCCTTTTGAGGCCTTGTTTTTGTAAGTAAGAATCTAGCTTTGCATACCATGCTCTGGTTGTTTGTTTTAGCCCATAGAGTGCTTTCTTTAATTTACATACATAGTCTCCTTTGTTAGTTAATTTAAATCCTTATAGTTGCTCAATATAGACTCTATCTTCTAAGTTTCCATTGAGAAATGCTGACTTGACATCCATTTGGTATACTTTAAATTTTTTGTAGCTGGAGAAAGCTAGGAACATCCTAATTGCCTCCAATCTGGCCACAGGTGCAAAGGTTTCTTCATAGTCTACTCCTTCAACCTGAGCATACCCTTTATAGACCAATATGATTTGTTTTTTATTACTTGCCCATTCTCATTCATTTTTTTTTAATACACCAATTTAGTTCCAATGACATTTTTTATTTTTGGTCTTGGAACTAGTTCCCAAGTTTGATTTTTTTTCAATTTGGTCCAATTCTTCATTCATAGCTTTGACCCAATTCTCGTCTTTACTTTCATCATTGATTGAGCTAGGCTCAATATGTGACAACAATGCTATTTATGTTTTATACAGTAATTTTCTTCTTGTGTGCACTCCATCATTCATATCTCCAATAATCAGTTCTTCAGGATGCTTCTTTTGAGTCATTATTGAGGGTGTCTTTGTGTCTTCTTGGGAATTCATCTCTTATCTCTTCTTGAACATCTTCTTAATCTTCACTCATATTCATATCATCATATTACCTTTATTTATTCTCTTCTACTTCTTCTACTTGTGTGCCAATTGT
Source organism: Picea engelmannii (assembly GCA_009831015.1). Taxonomy (NCBI): domain Eukaryota; kingdom Viridiplantae; phylum Streptophyta; class Pinopsida; order Pinales; family Pinaceae; genus Picea; species Picea engelmannii. The sequence continues at coordinate 281,808 of ML787786.1, forward strand.
CTCATCATCATCTTCATCTTCAATTTCAAGTATAGTCTCTTGATTTTTTATTCTTGACGTTTTTAGGTCATCCACCTTGACATATGCACTCTCAACAATCTTATGTGATATAAAATTGTAGCATTTCTATGCTTTCTTGTTAGAATCATATCCAATAAAAATACCTTCATCAGATCTGGCATCAAATTTTCCAAGATTCTCATCAAGTCTTTTGATGTAGCATTTACTTCCAAAGACATTGAAGTATTTTACCGATGGGGCTCTTCCAAACCATAGTTCATAAGGAGTCTTATCACTATTAACCCTGAGATGACCTCTGTTCAATATGTATATTGTTGTGCTTACAGCTTCCCTCCAATATCCATCAGCCAATTTTGCTTCATTGAGCATAGTCCTTGCAACCTCCTAGACTGTTCTATTCTTTCTCTCAACAATCTCGTTTTGCTGAGGTGTTCTGGCAACAGAGAATTGTCTTTTTATTCCATGGGTTTCAAAAAAGAGATCAAACTCTTTTGAGGTGAACTCACCACCATTATCTGATCTAAGACATTTGATTTTTTTCTCCTTTTCATTTTCAACAAGGGTTTTAAAGTCTTTGAATTTTTTAAGTGCTTCTGATTTTTCTTTGAGAAAACATATCCAACCCATTCTAGTAAAATCATCAATGAACAACATAAAGTAAGATTCTCCTTGCAAATTCTTGGTCCTTGTAGGTCCACATAGGTCAGTGTGAACAATCTCTAAAGTTTTTGAGGTTGTGTATTCTTTTTCTTTGAACCTTATTCTAGTTTGCTTCCCTAGTTGACAGTGTCTACACATAGTATTTGAGGGATTTATGATCTTTGGCAAGTTTCTTACTGCACCAAGATTGTTGACTTTCACTAGATTGTCAAAGTTAATATGCCCCAACCTTCGATTCCATAGCCAACTTTCATCTACTCGATTCATATGGCATTCCTCATTCAATTTTTCATCTAGTATATACACATTTTTGGGAGTTCTAGGAGCAGTAACAACCAGTTTTCATGTGTCTTCTCTCCTAATCTCACATTTTTGTGAATCAAATATGCAAAAGTTCCCCCGATCACAGGTTTGGCTAACACTTAATAGGCTAGGTTTCATTTTTTCAACAAGCAACACATTATTGGCTTTGTCTTTTCCCAAACTCACAGTTCCTTTCCCAGGTATGTTACCTGAAGCATTGTCACCAAAGGTAACTTTACCTTTTTGTTTCTTTAAGTTCATAAACTTGTCCTTGTTTTCTATCATGTGTTTTGAGCACCCACTGTCAACATACCAGAGATCTTCTTTATCTTGGTATTTTAAGGAAATAAGACATTCCTTATTTGGTGTTTTTTCTTTCCAAAGATTCTTTTTCTCTCTAATGAATCTTGGTTGTTCTGAGGCTTCCATTAATTTGCAATTATCGTCCTTATGTCCATAGTTATGGCATACAAATCATTCTAGGTCCACTTCTTGTAGAGGTTCAAAGGAGTAATAGTTTCTTATTTTGACTTGATTTACTGTTTGGTTATCTTTACGATTATAGTTCTTAACCCTCAAATTTTCCCTTCTATATGCTCTACAATTCATATTTGTGTGTCTGAAATTAGAGCATGCAAATAAATAACCAAAGAAAATGTGAGGATACATGTTTTGATAGAACTTCTTTGGTATTGTCTTATCTTCCTTATTGATGGGTGGAAGTGGTCCTCTGGAGTTCTGATCATTTCTTGTATTCTCTTCATTTTTCTTCTTGAATGTACTGAGGAGAGTATCTGCATAGGATTTTGAATTAACTTGGATTTATTCTTGTGAATAGCCTATTCCATTTTTATTAACTGAATCCCTTTGTGTGGTAATAATCTTATCTAATATTTTAGAACTATTTTCATATTTTGTTTGAATGAGCTTTGCATCCAGTTCTTTTCTCAGGTGAACTATTTCTGCCTCCATTCTTTCACAGGTTGTTTGTTTTTCTTTAAGAGACTTTTCCAGAATTTCTTAGATCCTCTTTGCTTCTAGGATTTGGTTTTTCAGGTTGTTCATGAGTTTCTCCATCTCATTTTCTTTCTGTTCATTTTTTTCTTTTTGTTCAACTACAAAAATTTTCAGTTGTCTCTATTTGGTTTTGTATTTTCTTAACTCATCCAAGGCACTGAGAAGTTCTTCTTCCATATTAACTTTCGCTTCATCTTTTGACTCTTTCTCATGTTTAATTGAGCACCTTGAAGGCTGCCTCTCCTTATGGGAGGTTCTCATGACCTAATCTTAATTCATAGGCAGTGAGGATTCCATACAATTCGTCCATGGTGAGTTTATCTAGATTTTCCCGATCTTCAAGAGAGAACACTTTAGGATTTTATAGAATAGGTAGTGTTCTTAGTACTTTTTAAACTATATCATTGTCTGAAACTTCTACTCCCAATCCTCTAATTGCATTAACAATATTATCAATTCTTTCAAAGTACTCTAAAATATTCTCTTCATCCTTCATTTTCAAACCTTCATATTGTACTCTGAGAGTCTCGAGTTTGGCCCTCTTTACCTTGGAATCTCCTGCATATATGGTTTCCAATTTATAGTAGAGTTGTTTTGCATTATTACAGTTTAGTACCTTAGCAGGGATTTTCTTACTCAGTCCAACTTGTAGTGTGTTTAAAGCCTTTGCATGGTCCCAAAAAAATTTCATGTCTTCTGCTTCTGTGGGAGTGTTTTTTGGAACATCATATCTCTTTTCCACTAATGTCCATACTTTCGATCCAATGGAAATTAGATAGATTTTCATTCTAACACTCCAGAAGGCATAGTATTCACCATTAAATAGGGGTATTTTTTATGACATCTTCAACTACTAACCCATTCTAATGTATATTCCTCTTCAAGTGATTTAAACCTTTTGTGAAGAGACCCTCTCTAATACCAATTGAACGATTAGATCTTGTCACTGAGAGGGAGCAGTGAATCAGTGACACAATTATTATATCAATTTTTTCTTTTATTAATGCAAATAGAATTTTAACACAATATTTTATCGTGGAACCCAAATGGGAAAACCACAAACTCTTTTTTATTAACTACAAAATTTTGTTTTACATGTTACATAGAAGGAAGATATTCTTCCTTTTCGATCAGGATGCACCCACACCCTTTGTTCACTAACACCAACAGGTAGGAGGCTACGAACCCCTGTTTAGTCAGCTACAACTGACAAGGAAGCAACAACTCCCTCTGCAGACACCAACCTGCCCTTGCACCACCCAACCACCCTTATGCATAAGTATTTTCATTTTTCCTTGTTGGAAAATTCTTCAGCTTTTGATCTTTTGATATGAACTGCAAAGACACTTTCTTCTCGCCACTCTTTCTCATTTATATATTCTTCAAAATGGAGTGAGTGTGAACCACTATGTCCATTTGTTTGGACCATCGCACCTCTTCGATTAACTTAATCATAATTATTGTTTATTTATTTTATCATGAATATTTTTCATAAATTGATCATAGATATGGATCAATTTCATATTATTAACTCGATCCCTAATCTCTGCAAATATTGCAGGAAACAGAGTTCTACTGAGGTGCTTCCTTCAAACCGTTTTCATATGACCGATAACCCAAAACCACAGGCTCATCAACTTAGCAATGTATTATGTTTTACTTTTAAAATTATTATATCATATGACCAATAGTGGTGATTAGACACTAGGCCAAACGAGCGCTTGAGTGCTTATCAATTTCAACGGTCATGATTCAATCTTCTAATGAGATGAACGGCTGACAACACTTCTCCCTTCGGAACTTCGGTTTTTCAACTTTTCAAACCTTCGAATCATATTGGATGGTTTATTTCACGGAAACAAATCAATGGTTAGATTTGATCCTTACACTTATCTTTTCATTGTTTAATCTGATGGTTGCGACTTAATCAAGCATTAATATGGATGGCCACAGATTACTTCAGACCTTCGACTATTATACTTACGCTATCCTTCCACTGTGTTTTTTATTAATGGTTGAGAATGGAACTGAAGTATTCTATAGATCGGATGACCCATGTCCACTTCGGAACTTCAGCATTCAGGACTTTGAAGGTTTCAAATAAACGTCGTTCCATTTTCCTCTGGAGTGATCACCTGCTGAGTAAGTCATAATACAGTGGAGACCGCTTGTTGTCGGTTAACACTTCCACTTACACTATCCTTCCACTGTATTAGATCGACGGATGAGAATGCTCCCAAAGTGTTTCTTTAGATCTAACGAACCATGTCTACTTCGGGATTTCATCCTTCAGGACTTCATAGATTTTTTCATTTTCTAGTGGTGAAAACTCCCGAAGTAAGACTCCCGGAGTGATGTAACTTGCTTACATCACTTTATGATGTGTCACTAAACGAGTAACTGCCACGTGTCACTCTGATTCTTGATTTTCACATACCTGAAATGTCGATTTCAACTTGATACTTGTGATTATCTTGCCATGTGTCCTTTCTTACATGGCCTGTCAACATGGTCTATCACATGTCCGCGCTGACATGGTCTGCTGACATAGATCTCCCACACATCCTTGCTGGCATGGTCTGCTGACGTGGTCTGCCACATGTCCTCTTGAATCAAATGGTTGAGGCTTAGTTTGGATGATCCGGTGGTTGAGAATTTATTTCAGCTCTCCGGCTCTCTAGGCTTCAGGAATTTCAAATCTCAAACTTTCCGAAGCGTAACCTCCTCACTACTTTTAACCCGAACTTAATGTTGTTCCTTGATCATGTTTTTAGATCAACGGCTCAATCTTTCTATGATGCAATTTTGTCTTGGTTCAAATCTAACGGTCCTTCTTCTAGCTTATCCTATCCTTCCACTTTAGAATGATTTGACAGCTGACGAAATTTCACATAATTGTGATCTCAGATATTTTACCTCACTTATCCTATCCTTCCACTTGATTTATCTAATGGTCGATGTGGACTCTTCGAAGCAGATTAACGATTGACGATGATTGCGGAACCACAACTTGCAAGTGATTTAATTCGACACCCAAACCCCACAATTTGAAGTTGTGCGTTGTTGGTGAGTCAACCACAATCATCGATATTTGAAGCTGTAAGATCTGACGGTCCTAACTAATTGCGGTATTGGAAATAGCACGATGTTTAATACTTATTACAATATCCGCAATCTATCCCTATCGTTGATCTAGCGATTGTGCATCCGACGGTCACGACTAAATCTGACTTAATCTGATAATTTGTTGAATCAACCATAGTCGTCGATATTTGAAGCTATAATATCTGACAATCCTGACCGATTGAGGGATTGTAACTAGTGAGTCGTTTAATTCTTCTTTCTCTCTCTGCAATTCATCCCTGTCGTTGATCTGGTGATTGCGCATCAACGGTCTTGAATTGATCTAATGGTTGACTAATCCCCCAGTGATTCTTATGAGATTCACCACGCCATCTCTTCTGATCTTTGATATTCATTTTCTAACCCTCCTGAGCTTTAATCTCTACATGATTTAATTGAGCTTCATGTGCATCATATCTTCTCAAATACTGATCTTCATTCGCTAACCCTCCTGATCTTTTTATCTTGGCATATTTTCCAACTGTTTGATATCAATGATATCGATTGTTGACATAAATGACACTATGTCCAACAGAACATAGTAGAGTAGCAGAGATATATTTTGATCAAGACACGATTAATGGTCAATCGAAATAATCAATTCAATTCAATGGCATAACTATAACAATCATAACTAGTGGAAAGATAGACTAAAATAGCTAGAAAAAACCTTACATATTTAGCAAGCTTCATATGCTTTATGTGGATGTGAAGATCCTCAGTCAACTACTTCATTGGAACCTCATATTTAATTTAATAATCAGACCTACCAAACCTTCTTAGGGCCAGATCAATGTTGTTAGGCCTATTTGTTACTCCCATCATAGTCTTATGAGATCAATGTTTTAAACCATCCATAAATGTCAATAGTTGAGATACAATGCATGTCTCTACTTCACCATTTGTTCTCTCTCTCTCTCTCTCTCTCTCTCTCTCTCTCTCTCTCTCTCTCTCTCTCTCTCTCTCTAGAACATTGGGTCTTTGTGTAGTTATAGTTTATATTTATAATCATCACAAGTGATAAAAACCACGAAAAAAAATTCTCCATATGGAAACTTAACAGAGTAAGTAATCACTTTGTAAATACTAAGCTTCATTTGGAAAACTTGTGCATCATGGCATGAAATATTTGAAATAGAGTTTCAACTATGATGTCTTTGATATGAGGTCTTTATCTTGATGTATGAATTGTCTCCACTTGGGCGTTGGAATTTACATAATGGAAGAAACCAATTCTGAACTTTCTAGTCAATTTGGGGACTTCCGTACTTGAACCTATTATTCATAGGTTCCCTCACTTTATGTTTTTACTTGTGATTCTCATAAAGCAGACCTCGAATCTCAAAGAAAAAACATTAAATCTTTCCACCTTGCAATAACATTGGGTCTGAATCAACTAGAACATCATTATCATCTCTTGAACCAAAAATTTGCATTGGTATTGTATGAGATTGGCACGGACCCTTTGTTGTGAATGAAGTGCTTGAATATTGTATTGTAAAAATGACCTTGATGGTAATGAGAATAAGGAAATCATATGTGAAATCACATTATCAAAATCATTTCCACAAATTTTTAGAAGCATGAGCTTTAATGATGGACTTGGTGGCATTTTCTTGGTGAATGAATCACTTTGATTGTTGATATTGAAGTTTTTGAGAATTTTTTCTTCAAAGAAAATGGAGTCTCACATGTTATCCTATGATGAAGCCACTCCTGAGTGTGCTTGGAAACTTGCCTCTTCTTTTGTGAGCTTATTAGATTCATTTTATGTGCTCTTTTTTTTTCTATGTTATTCTTATTTTTGGGTAGTCTTTCTTCCGTTAGATCAACAAAGAATTGTTGGAATGTGTTGTTTAGATTGGTTAGTTGTAGAAAGATTATTTTGATTCCCTACATAATGCTTTCTTCAGCCATTACAATCAAACAATGTAACCTTGACATGAAGCTCTACTATGAGAATGATTTCCACTGAAATAGGTATAGAAAGTATGAATCAGATACACTCCAAAACAATTTTTTTCCAAATAAAGAAAAGGGGGCTCAAGCAATCCAACTCCAACTAGAAAGTTTGACTCATGAACTACAATTCATACTCTTTTTCCTAGATAGTTTTCCTCGAGTTGAGTTTAGTAACTTGGCCCCACACAAACAACATGAATTTTAAAGGTATGCGGACATGTTCAAGTCTTGTGCAGTTGTTGCACATATGTGTTCATTGATTTCAAAGTGATCATGGACATGGTCATTTATATCACAATAACAAACAAGGATGAAAACAGAAGTGTGCGTAATAACAGACAATATGGCATAGAGTATGACTCATAAATGGAGGAAGTCGTGAAAGGATGGAAACAATAGTGTGCAGAAGGATCGAAGGCCGAAAGGATAAATGGCACAGAAGAAGATCAATGGATAGGACGTGATTGCAAATATGATCGGTCGATGAAGAAATTCTTGTTGATAGTAGATAATTGTAGTCAGATCGATAAGGGGATGACCAATGACTTAGTTTAGAAGTGAAGTGCGATAGAGAAAAATAAAACGGATTATATTGAGAAAGATTTCCCTGTCTGCAATTGTGAAGTGGAGCGACGGGTGTTGGTATTACAGTGCGACGATGGATGTGCAATGACTACAGGGTGCTTTGATATAGTGCGACAAATGGTGCAGTGGAGTGTGATAAAACAAAGTCATTCGCTTGTCAATGGTGTAGAAGAAAAATTGCAGGGTGCCTTGCGCTAGTTCAACAAATGGCACAGTGGAAAACGACGAAACAAGTGGAAGTTTAGCAGTCAAGTAAGCGAGTCACCAACGCACACTCACAGTCTAGTGGAGCGATTGGGTGAGTACACTACAGGGAAAGTGTGACAAGTTGAAGACTTGTGACTTGAATTTTATGCTCCTATTATATCTACACATTGGGTGCTTTGTAAACCAGAATGTAAATGGATGCATCAATTTTGATGAGATACATGATTTGTTCCATTTGATTTAGTCAAATAATCTCCAACGGTAACTAAACATAAATATTCTTAATTTAGACATAAGTATGTTCACAGCCTGAGTGGGCCTAATGGTTAAGAACCTGTTTTTCCTCCTAAGAGGTCACAAGTTCAAATCCATAGGGGGGTAGGGTATGCATACCTCCGTAGAATTTACCATTCAAATCATTGGGTGGAGGGGGTCCCTTGTCCCACAAACAAGGGGATCTCATACACCAATTTGGTGTGGCTTATCCGTGACCTTAAAAACTATATTATTATTATTACCATACATCCTGAGTGGGCCTAATGGTTAAGAACATGTGTTTCCTCTTAAGAGGTCACAAGTTCAAATCCAGAGGGGGGTAGGGTATGTATACCTCTGTAGACTTTACCAATCAAATCGTTGGGCAGAGGGGGTCCCTTGTCCCATAAACAAGGGGGTCTCATACACTAATTAGGTGTCTGGCTTGGTCATGACCTTAAAAATGGATTATTATTATTATTATTATTATAACTAATTGGACTATGAAGTGGTCAAAATGTTTCCACAATATAATTGTTATGTGTCCATATACTTAATTTAAACAAAGGTATGTACACATATAACTAACTGGACTTTGATCTGGTCAATATATGTCCACAATACAACTGTTATGCATCCACATACAGTTAGTCAAACTCAGGAAATATATTATAAATAGGGATGTGCGTTGATCAAGTATTTGTTAATGGGAAGATTGGAAAAATCTCTTGTAACTTTGAGAAATATTTAATTGTGTAAGAATTTGTTTTTTTTTAATGAATACAGAAAGGCAGGGTGGTGCAGGGGAGAGGACCGGTGTCATCACTCTACAGTTTGGTTCGTGAGAGGATTAGTGTACTCATCATTTGTAACAGATTGGTTCCTGAGAGGATTGGTGTCCCCATCATTTGTAACAGGTTGGTGCTTGAGAGGATTGGTTTCTTCATTATTTGCAGTAGGTGGGTGTCTGTTGAGATAAAATATTATAAATTGTAATTTAGTTCTTGCAGAAGAACATAAATAAATATGTTTTGTGGTTTTCTCTCACATTGGGTTTCCATGTAAAATTTCTAGTGTACTGTGTTTTCTGTGTTGTTTTGATTTTTGCATGCAATGATGATTAAGTAAGCACTTCAAAATAATATCAAATCTTTAAAGAAAATAAAATTGATAAAATTGATGTAATATTGATTCACCTCCCCCCCCCCCCCCCCCCTCAACTCTTAGTATTACTGTAAATCTCAACAATTGGTATTAGAGAAAGGTTCCTTCTGTAACAACCTAACAGTTGGAAGGAATATCACATAAAAGGTATGGAAAGTCAATATTCATCTTCTTCTTCAACCAGACCTCCTCTATTCAATGGAACATTTTTTTTCTTTTTGGAAAATAAAAATGAAGACCTATTTGATGTCTCTTAGTATGGAAGTCTGACACATCGTGGTAGATTGTTATAAAATCCCAACAAATCTTCCAACTAATGAAGTTAGTAAGAAAAATTATTGCAGTAATGAAAGAGATATGAATGTTATCCAAGGTGATATTGGAGAAACATAATTTGTTAAAGTAATGCAGTTGGAATCCACAGAGGAAATATTGGAAAAAGTGGTAAAACGTTATGAAGGAGACGAGAAAGTAAATTTGGACTAAATTCAAGCTCGCAGAATGCAATTTGAAACCTTAAGGATGAGTGAAGATGAAAATATTGCAAGTTTCTTTCTCATAGTAGATGAGATTGTAAACACTATGAAAGGGCTAGGTGAGAAGATTAAAGAAGCTATGGTGGTTTAGAAGGTACGAAGATCTCTTCCCTGAAGACTTTATGTGAAAGTTTCAGCTATAGATTAAATGCATGAACTAGATAAATTGACTATGGATAGGCTCCATGGAATATTGACTTATTATGAGATGAGGACCAGGAAAGAGCAACCAAATCTAAAGGATGTTGTCTTCAAGGATTATGTCAAATAATCAACATCTCAAGATCATGATTCCTTTGAACACTTCTTAGATGAAAAAGAAGCTAACTTTGTAAGGAAACTGAAGAGGGGCTCTGAAAAGTATAAAGGTATGTTACTATTCAAATTATTTCATTGTAGTAAAGTTGGTCATTTTGCATCCAAATGTCCTTTCAAAGAAAACAACACCAATGAACAAGGAAGAAATGACAAGGATAAACCTAGGGAGTTTAAGAACAAAAAATATTTTAAAATGAATAATTTTTATTCAAGGGAGGATAGCAGTAGATTTTTAGAAATATTAATGAATCATATAAAAGAAAAGGAGAACATATGTGACAAACTAGAAGCAGAAATAATATCCTTAAGAAAATATCTATAGAACTCCAAGAATCAAATGAATATCAAATTTGTAAGACGATATGAAATTATATATAACATTATCACCAATCAAAGATCACCAGATGACAAGACAGGACTAGGATATAAGGAAAGTTTGAACGTTGTCAAAGGTGAGTCAAGCATCATCATGTCAACTATTGAAAATCCCACAAATTATGTCAATGCTCTTAAGGGAAAAAACAGTCATCCTAACAAGTCAGAAAATGAAAAGAAGAAGTAGTCAGAAATGGATCAGTACAACCATGCAAAACAATATGAAGCAACGATACCAAAAATAGAGAAAACGGGGAATGGACCACAAATAAAATAGAGTTTTTAAATAACATTCCATAAAGCACCAAAAATATTATGATAGATAAAACATTTGGTAACTCGATCTTCTGATCAAAGTTTTTGAGATTACAGTAATGTAATATCCTGAGTAGCTCTCTTGGAGTCTCAAAAATAATAATGAGTCTTTAAATACAAAATTAAATGTATTTAAAGAAAGTAAAAAATCATTCACCCTTCAAAGAGGACTGGGATTGGCTCCCATGCACCATAAAATGAAAGACCTAGAAGATGAAATAAGGACAACCAAGAATCGACTTAAATCCCACATAATACTGAGAAAATAAAGGAAGGATGACAAATGATTGTAGCACAAAATGGACTAAGGAAAAACTAAAAGGATAGAGTTTATGTTCGACTCACTATAATGGAAAAATATCCTCGTTTACTTGCTCGTAGATGGCTTCTGTTAACTCCCAAAATGAAACCGTCAATTTGGCCGAGTTTGGGTGGATATCATAGCTTTCAGTGGTAGCTTCAAGTCATTTTCGAGTTTTGTCGGTTCAGAAATTTTTTAGTTTTTGTGGTGGGTCTTAGGAAATAATCGAAAATAAAGTCTTCCATTTCAAAAAAATGAATGTTTGCTTTCAACAGCTAACCTCATGTTTTAGAACCTATTGTGTGCTGAGGAAAGTGCTAGCTTTCAACAGCTAAGCGCATCGCTTAACCAGTTCAAAACGCTGTGGAAAGGAAAGTGACAAGGCCCGAAAAGCCTGACAGA
>ML787787.1:7801-52348 GCA_009831015.1 Picea engelmannii
GAGCAGATTTATGATATTTATTGCATTGTGATAATACAAAGATTTAATTTTACACATTGAATGCCAATATCTCTTGTGTCTTTATTGAAGAAGTGATATAAAATATAAGTGTTTATTGCAATCATTGACTTCGTCAATAATTATTTTCATTAATGCTCATATATGTTAAAGATAGTCATTGATATTGTGAAGTACTAACCACTGCAGCACGTTCTAGCTTTATTTGCCTTGTCTCGCAAACAGGTGCCATTCAGTGGAAGATCTTCTCCTTGACTATCATTTTGGCAGTAATCTGTGAAGGGAAAGCTTACCTTAACCTTTGAAGCCTTAAACCTTTGATCCTTCTCCTTCAGAACCCCAGATTACTAGGGACGTCTCCCTTGGGATTAGCCACCCTAAATAGAAAGAGCTCCCCATCGAGGTGACAGTGGATGGGGAAGCTCCTGTTACGCCAGTTTGAGCCTTGACTCCAAGCTAGCTAAACCTTTCCTACAAACTGTGCGATAACAGGGATAACATGCTAAAAGACCTTGTTGTGCATGTCCATGATCTTCATGATCTCTGGTGAGTAGTGCTTTCCCCCCCTCTTGTCTACCCTGATTGATATTTTACATTCTACTGCATAAACAATGTCTTCCCTCCTGAAGATGGCCTCCATGCGTTTTGTTGTCACCACTCTCGATGTGTTGCCTATCATACCCCTGAGAACCACCTTTTTCCCATTTTCTTCTGTGAAAGACATTTCAATGGTTTTGTAATTTGTGGTGATTAGCCCCAATGTACTAAGCCATTGTACTCCAAGGATGATGTTGGTGTTTGGGAGGTCCATAACATAGAAATCCTATGCCAAATCATGCCTGCCCAAAGTAAGTTTCATTCCCGGAATGTACCTGTCACAAGGCATGGTGCACCCCCCTGCTACCTCCACACGAAATCCCTCAAACTCAATTGTTGGTATATGTCTTCTTTGCAGTAGGGTTGAGTCAATGAAGTTGTGTGAGGCACCTCCATCAATGAGAACTAAGACCTTCTGCCCTTGTAGCACCCCTCTCATCTTGAAAGTGTTGAATTTAGGTACACTGCTGATGGATGCAAGTGTCACCTTCTCATCTGCTGTAAGGACGTGACTTGCATCTTCCTCTTCTGCTTGTCCTGGTTTTTCTGCCTCTATGTTTTGTAGGTGGCCGAAATCTTCATCCTCCCCACCATCTGAAATCACCTCAATGTAGTGGGATTTGCCCTTACCCATGCATTTGTGTGTTGGGTCCCATGGTTCCTTGCAGGTGAAGCACAACTGCTTCCTCCTCAATTCCCTCCTAGTGGGCTCATACATCCTACCCCTTCCTTGGTCAAACCCCCTTGGGTATCTCCCTCCTTGGTTCATAGGAGGTCTTTGGTCTCTACCCCTTTGATTAGGAGGTCTAGGGGTGAATCTCGTCTTTGTTGTCAATCCTAAGTCCCTGGTCTTCCAAATGGCATCATGTAAGTTGGTAGGCTTAAAAGCCTTGACCCAACCCCTCAAGGGTTCCATCAACCCTTCTGTGAAGAGCATCATAAGTCTCACTTGAGACACATCCTGTACCATCACTGCTAGTCTCTGGAACTCTTCTATGTAAACCTTCGGTGATCCTGTCTGTCTGAGCTATGTGAGCTCCCTAAAAGGTAGCTCTAGGTCCCCCTGGTCAAACCTGTCAATGAGCCTCTGTGTGAACTCTGTATAGAACATAATATGATTGTGACCTAGTGTGGTCAACCCATGGTACCACCAATCATGAGCCTTGCCATCCAAGTACATGGTGGCAAATTTGATGGTATCCATCTCCCTCATGGGGTTAAGTTGTAGGTAGGTATCCAGCTTATCCAGCTTCTGCACCCATGCTTGTGCAGTCACCTTAGCAGATCCATCAAAATAAGGAATTTCTATCTTGCCTGCCCTATGCTCCAATTCATAGTTGGGCCTTTGATATTGTTTAGACTTACCCCGAAACTTGATCCACAATACCGGTCAACGTGACTTGCCTCTGGAACCCTGCAATTAAGGCATGATACTCCCTGGCATACTGCTCAAAGTTGTCCTCAATCTCATCCTCATAGTTGCGTTGTGGCTGATTATCCAAGAATGTAAGTAGATAGGGCCTAGGGGTGGTCCTATTGTGTGTTTGCCCCTGAGGTGCACCACCTCCATAGCTCTGTCCCTTAGTGTGATAACGAGGGCTATGCTCCTGTTGAGGTCTAGTCCCTCCATGAGATCCACTAGCTTCTTTGTTTGCATAAACCTCCGGACCCTTCCCTGCATGAGTCATCTGCATCAGGAGTTGCACCAATCTCTCCTGGCTAGCATTCACTCTTTCCATAGTCTCTGGCATTTCCACATGTCCCCTGCACACTACCTCCTGGTTTTCCTGTAGATGATGTACAAGGGTACTCTGTGTCATATTTATGGAGTGTTGTAACTCCTTAGCGAAACCTGCTAGGATCTGTGGCTCATTGTCCTCACCTGACCCCTCCATTTTTGTCTCTGTCTCACCTGTTTGTTTCCTACGTCTGCCCATGTAAATGCCACTGAACTTCTGCATGCGCTAATCCCCACAAGCTGGGAGGATCAACGCTCTAATACCACTGTAATGTTCCCAAGCTGAATTTTTTGCTCGGAACACTAACTATTTACTGTTTGTTATGTTTGCTTATGTATTTGGAGGTTTACTCATGAAGATGCGCATTATGCGTTTACTTAATGTTGATTGAGCATTGGAATAATAGATTTGAAGCATATAATCATAAACAAGACAAGATACACAAAGAACACCAGTAGAGAACCAATAATGTCAGATCTGACCTTTATTTTAGATAGTAGAGAGATCCCTTACACAAGAGATCTGCAGATCTGGAAGAAAACCCCGATAATATCAAAATGGGTTGCTAGTCGATACAATAATAAGCAATACAAAGATAAGAGCCTCCCAAAGGTTGTCTAAGAAGAGATCCAAGCCTCCAAAGGCTATCAGAATGCAAAATAAGACTGAATACAAGAGAACCCCGTCAATACACTACATAACCCCTCTAACTGGCTGAGTTGCGCCCTGCTCTGATTGTTGATGAACCCTCAAGTTTCGGCCCTCCTCTTTCTGAGCTCCAAATCCCTCCAAACTCTCCCAGAATGTAGATCGGGCTAGTAGAATCCATCGGACCAAGTTTCAAGCTGAACTAAGAAGTCCTGCTCCTCCAACTGAGCAAACCCTCTACTGGTTTGCGCCCTCCTGGTTTGACTGAATCAATGAGATTTCGTTCTCCCTTCTAGGAGCCTCCAAATGCCACCAAAATCTCTCGGATTGTAGATCGGGCCAATGCTAACAAGATGATGAAATCTCAAGACAATCTATGAAGATCCAGGCCAATAAACAATGATAACCTCTTTCTGAAATGCGCCCCTCTCTCCTCCAATTCGAGCCAAGCTCTAGGAAATAAACTGCCAAGATAATCTCCTCCGGAATAGACCAAGAATGACGCTAGGGACCCTACGAAGAAAACCCAGATGCTCCTTTGCCAAGAAGCCTTCTCCTTCCTCCAGATCAAATCAATCTCCTCAAGGTGGTGCGCCCCCCTAGCTGGAAACCCCCTAGGTTGCGCACTAGCCTAAATTATGCCTGTAGATCAAACCCCTGCAACACTGTAGAATGGTGTGGGAGGATTATTTCACCTCCGGGACCAAGCCTGGATCAAGAAAGGTGGGATCTTTCACCACCGAGTTGATCTCTAGGGTTTTAGACTCAAAACCCTCAAAACTGCTTGTGCTCAAGAGCTCCAATGCAAAATAAGATAATAATTCAGAATGTCTTAGAAGTGCACCCTGCCCTTTCCTTTATAGCTCCAGTCTATTCATTTGTTGAGTTAGTTAACCCCTAGGGTTAACTCTAATCTTTAACTCACCTTTTCTTTTCTTTCATTGAGTTATCCTTTTTCACACAAAGTCAACTTAATAATAGAATGTTATGTTTAGGAAGTGTCTTATGGTTGACTTTGTCCCCAATATGCCTGAGACTATAGTCTAGTGGGGATAGCTAGACTACTGAGTCTCTCCAAACCTCTTCATCAAGAGGTGGGGGACATTACAATGTTGCTGCAAATACTTGCAGCAAGATTTACAAGAAGAAATGAGAAAAAGAGTGGGAGAGATTTTGGGCAGCATAAACTTGCTCTGAGAATAGATGTAGAAATGAGGAGGGGTAGGCATTCTTTTATACTTGGGAGAGAGGGAAAACCCCTCTTGGATGAATTACAAGTGTCACACATCCAAGAGAGATAGACAAAGTCAAGGAAGAGACACTTTTAGGGTTTTGGTAGTGAGTTAGGGTTTGAGGGGTGAGATGTGAAGGGGGGAAACACATTTTGACTTGTCAAACGTGAGGTTAGACTCAAAGGGGGCGAAATTAGGGTTTTAGGTATTTTTTCATTTTAATTTTTTACATTTCCCTAAGTTCATGAGGAAGGGGGGTGCACTTTTTACTAGGGAGACTCACTTTTGGTTGTTGGCTTGGCATGGGGGGGGTCTTTTAAGTAGAAAATCACTTTTCCAACTTAGGAAATACATTGGAAATCATTTCCCCACTCTCTCTCATGACTTTAGACATTTTTACAATTTTTGGATTTTTTAATTTAGCCAATTATTTGTTGACTTTTGACTGACTTGGACTCCTCATGGACAATGACCTAGCAACACTTGTCGAATTGAGTTGAAACTTGGTCCAAGGGTGTAGGGGGTCATCTGCCATTTGATTTGAGTACTCACACCCCTATACAAAATCCACAAGAACCAAATTTTTGCATTTTACATCAAAAATAATTAGAATTTCCAATTAATGGAAAATTTTAATAATTAAAAAAACCCTATCAAAACTTAACGGAATTTCGCAAAACTCTAGAAGATGTCTAGCATGGTCATTTACAACATTCCTAAACCTTAGTCACCCCTTGGGCTCGATCATTAGAACGTCTTTCACCACTTTGGAGAATTATTGTGAGTGAAAAACTCAAGGATAATTAAAATGGCATGTTAGGCCAGATTAATTAACTGAGGAAAAAAAACACTCGATGAAAGGACTTCCCTAATGATAAATTCCTAGGCAACTAACCTAACATATGACCCATGCTGACCTATTACATTATTATCCCAATGCTACACCATTGTCACCCAACCATAGGCACAAAGTCACCCCCGAGCAACTTAACCTTTGACAGAAAGAATGATTCCCGGAAGCCACACTAGAACCAATAGATAACCAAGAGAGCGCACTTTCTCCAAGGGTAGCGCACAAGAGAAAGTACCAGAAAGACTGAACAAGATAAAACCGTTTAACTGCAGTTGTTGTTGCTCCTCCTCCAAGCTTGCACATTGTTTTTGGTTTCCTAAGTGAGCGTGAGTGAACAAATGAACCAAGACGTCCTCTATTTATATTAATCTATCTAGTGACTTTTCTGGCTGGGTTGACCTAACTTTCTGGTAATTATAGTTTTTGTTTATCTTTTCCCTGTGAGGCTGACTTGTCTTCCTGGAGGATAATACCTTAATATTATATATTTTGCTGAGCCAACATGTCTTCTAGGGTTTTCACACATTTGTTTAGGGTTTCTCTTACTTTCGGAATATTCTATTCTAGTCAAAGGTTACATATGGAGGTTAATACCTCCCGCAGCTACCATAATATCTTAGCTAGAGAGGTATTAATGGTCTCAAACACATCCATCCATCTTCACATGGCATGGGAAAGACTCACATAGTCGTGTAGACCATTCTACAGGTAGCATCATCATAGATCAAGTCACGAGTATCAGCATCTGGGAGCAATCTAGCATCAAAACATATCATCGTACTTGTTCTTGGTATTCTTCTGTCATAGACAATATCACAATATCCATGAGCCTCATTTAGCTATATTGATGATCCATCTCCACCACCATGTGTCTAGCACCTCGGGTCATTCTTGTCCCATGACAAGAATCATGACCTCATCGGAGCCACATTCACCTCATAGTTGATCCTCTCATAGGATCACTCCGTGAATGCATTTAGCTCGATGCTATCGAACACGTGTGTCTAGCACCTCGGGTCGTTCTTGTCCCATGACAAGAATTATGACCACATCGGAGCCATAAACACCTCATCGTGATCCTCTCATGTTATCGGACACGTGGAATTGCACCTCAAGCACCTCGAGTCTTCAGTTTGTCGAAGACTACGTTGAGGCACATCTACTATGGATGTAGATGTTCCCTATCTCCCCTAGTCTGCAGCCCAGTTCTTGAGGAGATAGAGTCGGCCCAATGCTTATCGGGGCTACTCACCTACTCGTGAGAGTTTCAAGGCCCAATGCAATTCACACATAGGAGATCTAGCAGCAACTCAAATCTTCAGTTCGTCGAAGATTACATCTGGGCCTATTCCCACATGCTTTGTCTGATCAATCTTGGAATATCGGCACGATGCTGCAATCATCAACACTCCCTTGGGGAAACATTTGCATTCCTGCCAAGCTTGTCCCAGACAGAGGCTTAGTGCAAATGTCAGCTATCTGCTCATCTGTGGATATGTGATGGAGCCTCACTGCTCCTTCCTGCACAATGTCTCTGATGACGTCCTGCAAGATCCTTCAAAAAGCCACCCTACTTCATATCTTGCGTCACTGGCTATGATATATGACTGGGTGCTATAGATATCTTCTTCCTTGCTTGTCTGGAAATCCTGCTCAATCCCAAGCTGAAGTAGCACCCCAGGTGCTAGATCTATCTTTTGCACTTCCAATCCAAAAACTGTATATCCCGGCAACCATACTTCATCATCAGAGATCAATCATATCTATCTGTACAACATAGGTACCTGCATGTTGTGTTGTAACCCAATAATACGGTCATGGCTCAACCATATACTGGCACAAGGTGCTCTCTGCAAAGCAAATGTCTATCCCGTCACACAGCTTCCTTAGATGTGTCATCATAGGTGTGGCCATGGACTTCATGTCCATCATGCTAAACCTCTTCAGTGTCCTCACTGAAGATCTCGTCTGATGCCAGCCATGCTTCCAATCCGATCAAGATCCTTCATCTCAAACTCTGAAATCAACTCCCTCTATCTGAGAGAATCCTCGAACCACGCTTTCGTCTATTGCATGCCCCTTTGCATTATGCAAAGTGTCACGAAACTATGTTGGCTTCTTCTTGATCACTAACTCCCTCTAAGTCTGACTCCCTCTTAGATTTATCTCTTATGACCTGCCCGGAACAAGAAACAAGAACAACAAAATCTCCATGGTATCCTCCAAGGAAGATATCCTGCCTGGAGTCTAGGATAGTAACCAAGAACATCTCCTAAAGGAGACCAACTTCATTTCGTAAACAATAAGCATTTACATAAGAACAAGAATATCTCCTAGAGAGGAGATCAACAAGTGTATCTCTAGTATTAAGGGGTTAGTATAATGATCATAACTTCAATAGATCAAGATGCAACATAAGATCATAATAATGCCATAACAGCTCGAGACATATCATTTTTTATTTTTATTTTTTTAAAATAATCAAACTTGGAGTCTTCACTGCTAGGGAGGGTGCGCTTGTTCCTTTGAATGCACTGAATTCACTGCTTGGACAAGGTCTCTTGTACATCCTCTGCAAACACGCTCATGATTTGCTGGATAATATAAATTGAAAAAAATATACAAGTGCATACCTTTGAAATTTGTAGTATCGTTCAACTTATCTTCTAATCTAAAACTTGACACCATCTTGACAAGAAGAGGTTAGAAACTAAATCAAAAAGGTTCAATGATTGGAACAAGCTAGAAACCCTAAAATTTCAACTTTGACCACAAAAATCAATTTTGACCAAAAGTCAATGACTTTGACCGATCAACCTTTGACTTTGCCTTTCACCGGTCAAACTTTGACTTTGACCCAAAAACACGAACTTGACGTTTTTGCTGGTTGAGGGCACTAGAGGGTGCGTTAGGCTAGGGTGCACTAGAATACCCAAACATTAGGTCCAATGCTTCACTGAAAGTGCCCAAGAAATTAGGTTTAGGGTTTGCTGCAACTGCAAAATCAGAAACCCTAGTTGCAACTGCAACTAGTGCTATAACGAGCTTGATAGAACTCTCGATCTACCTTCCAGCGGTTAGACTGTTCTGAAGGTAGTGTGGACCCATAACCTGTTGGAATAATGTTGATGTGCTCGCTTAACCATAGACAATGCTACACCATTGTCACCCAACCATAGGGACAAAGCCACCCCTGAGCACCTTAACCTTTGACGGAAAGAATGATTCCAGGAAGCCACACCAGAACCAATAGATAACCAAGAGAGCGCACTTTCTCCAAGGTTAGTGCACAAGAGAAAGTACCAGAAAGACTAAACAAGATAAAACCATACAACTGCAGCTGTTGTTGCTCCTCCAAACTTGCGCACTGTTTCTGGTTTCCTGAGTGAGAGTGAGTGAACAAATGAGCCAAGACGTCTTCTATTTATATTAATCTGCCCAATGACTTTTCTGGCAGGGCCGACATGACTTTCTGGTAATTATATTTTATGTTTATTTGTTTCCTGTGAGGCCGACTTGTCTTCTTGGAGGATAATACCTTAAAATTATATATTCTGCTGAGCCGACATGTCTTCTAGGGTTTTCACACATCTGTTGAGGGTTTCTCTTGCTTTCGGAATATTCTATTCTAGTCAAAGGTTACAGATGGAGGTTAATACCTCCCGCAGCTACCATAATATCAACAGCATCATCACTATCCTTATAAGTTACCCCTGTCATATGATCAAAATCAGAGTTTACCATTCATGTCAATATGAGGGGTAACACACCGAACATTGTATCATCTCACATATTTAATACATTTATTATTCTATCTTACGGTATATATTATTTGTCGTGATGTGACCTTAAATATTCTGTAACAACCTAACCAGGTTCACTACAAGTAGTATCAGAACTTGTGCCCTGAGGCATGTGGCCATCTCCACTTCTGTTATGTCTTGTGGCCATTCTCACTTCTGGGCTTGTGTCCATTCTCTCCCTCTGGCTTGTAGCCACTCTAACTCCCTGGCCTGTGGCTCTTCTCTCTGGCTAGTAGTCATTCTAACTCCCTGGCCTGTGTCAATTTTCTCTTTGGCTGATACACATGTAACTCCCTGGCCTGTGGCCATGCCGCCATCCCCACTTGCATTATCTGACCATTTTGTCTTTCTGCCTGTGGCAATTTTATTTTTTCTAGCAATTTAAAATTTGAGAGAGAGATGTTCACGAAAGTGGAGAGCAATCTAGGAGATTGCGCTTCCAGGATCTAAACAAACCATGATTTGGAGCACAGAAAAATGGTTTGAAAAATAATAATACAACAGATGAAAAAGAAGCATCTCAAGCTGCCAAGCTCTAAAGCTTGTATTCATCTATAATATATTCGGATATTCCAAATAGATTGTTGATTTCATTAATCTCTCACTGCTGTGTCTGTTAAAACTTAAAAGTGCTGCCATTGTTCGGTAAACTGATCAATAAACTAACATGGGTTATGATCTAGTTTGAAATGACCTTGTTTTCTAACATAATTCGAGTAGTTTGTTGTCATATATCCCCGAGGCTTTTTTATATTCTTCCAAATAATCCATGGAGAAGCAAGATAAGGTTTACTAGTTCCCACTATTTATTGTCCTCCCTTTTGGGACAGTATCAATGTTTATGCTGATCTTTCCTAATTTAAAATTGGCTGAACAATCTGTGCTCGACATTACAAATTGAATATTCTCTTCTAGTATTGAGTTCGCAATTCTGTCATGGGATTCAGGTTCAGGACAGATGCACCAGGCAGATGTAAATCAAAAAGGAAGTTGCAGATGAGGGACAGTTTCAGTCCATTTCCAGGTGAGACGGTCCCATGAATGCAAAAACTGTCATCAAGACGGTCAGATTTCCTCTTTGATCGCATTGGGTGATTCTACCTTCGATTATATCTAAAAGTGAGCATGCCAATAAAATCACAATTACAAGAGCAAATAGGAGGAGGAAGAAGAATATTAATGGAACAAAATCTCAGAACAAGAATATGTCAATATAATAATAATAATAATCTAATTTTAAGGTCACGGCCAAGTCAAACATCAAAATTAGTGTATGAGACTCTTTGTTTGCGGGACAAGGGACCACTCCACGCAGTGAATTGACTGCTAAAGTCTACGGAGATGTATATCCCTACCCACCCTGGATTTGAACCTGTGAACTTCAAGTAGAAAACTTGGAAACACATGTTCTTAACCATTAAACCCACTCAATTTCTTAACCATTGCAATTATGGACATCAAATAGTGAAAACCACATGCCAGATAGGGTCCACAAGGCATGAAACAGAAACCGCTGGCCATGTAAGAAAATCAAGTTTCCAACCTCATCCCTAGCATGGTAAAACTAAGGGCTGGCTACTTGGGTAAAGTTTAAACCTAAAGGCCAGTGGAATGTTATAGCGAGTCATCCAGATAAAGTACAGAGAGACAAAAAACTAACTCAAGCCATTTGAGCCACAACGCAACGATACGCAGATGATATCAGAAACCATCTTGGGTAAATTTAAAAAAAGGGCACTACAAATCTTGAGTACAAAACAAACGGGTCCACAAACCTGAATGTTTGGCTGAACAGCAACAATAACTCCATCTTCAATGTAAACATCTGCCAACTGCTGGCGGTCAGCATTCACGACAGTTCCTCCTCTGATCAACAATTTTGAGGAGGAAGTTTTATCCATGCATTGCCATTCTTCGGCAGCAGTGCATATCTGACAATAAAATCCAAATCATAGAACTTCTATTAGATTTTATTATTATGATTATTCCAACTATGTAAGCTAGGATATTGTAATACTTACTCCATTTTCTTGCATTCCACAGCTGATTTGAAGGCAAAAAACATACATTATAAATAGCAAAATCTCCATTCTGCAACTCATGCTTCCACTCTGCCCCATCTATTTTAGTCAACCGCCATCTTATGGTATCTTATTCCGTGTATAACTCTAACAACCCGTTATATGGAATCTTCAACGATCGACAACAAAGCCGAAATATAACGCAATAAGAACAAATGTTATCTTGGTAATTAAGTCAATAAATGCATTTTGATTAAATTTTATCTTAGTCATTAATCATTGCCCATTGCATAATGTATTTTAGTTCCTTTTGGAAGGGAATTTTAATGATGAAATTTTTAAAACAATTTAAATTATAAAAATGTAAAAATTAATAAGATAATATAAAATTTTACTTTATCAAAAATAATCTATATAAAGGATTAATTTCTACTAATGATATATGATAAATAATGTTTATGAAGAATGTTATGCATAAAATTCTACTTATTAATTAAAGATGAGAAAAAAAGAAAAGTTTAGGATGAGAATTTCACAAAATCAATTTGAGTAATTCATCAAGATATTATTGAAGATAGTTATGGAGATAGTTAAATTAAATATCCAATTATGAAATAGTTGTTATGGTCACTTATTGTTATAGGACCTAATGTGCAATACAAACAAACTTGAGATTTCTTATGTAAAATCTATGTGTTCTTTGCTTGATAGAAGTTTGATTGTATTTGTTGTTGAGTGTTTTTTTTTTTCCTTGGAACACTCCTAGGCACTTTCCCTCATTTTGAGGATGGTACCTAGGGTAAACCAAATTTTGTAGAAAGTCAAGGTCTTTTCAATAGTGTGCTCATTTAAGAGCTTAACATGTCACTTGTGGGAATTGAACCTGGGTGGAGGGGAAAACACCCCTCAGCACAAACGACTCGGGCTACACCCAATTAACAAGTATTGTTGTTGACTTATTAATCCCAACATTCGATATCAGAACTGGATTGGGGTGAGTTGTATTTATGTTACATGATTGTTTTTGAAGACCATTAATGATAAGCTCCCAATAAGAGTTCTATGTATTTGTTGGGGACTCTATGTGTTACAAGATTGAGGAGTTAATTCATTATTTAAAAAAAAAAAAAAAAGACAAGGTTGCGAGCTACATGCAAGCTAGTAATTGGTTTGGTGTGTGTGAAGAGGTCATTTCATTGGGAAGCATGTGTCACAACAAACTCATCTCAAGGTGGGTGAGGAAGGCCATGCCACTTAATGAATTACTGTGAGACAGTGTTGAATCTTAATCCCAACATTTGGTTTCTACTTCTCTTAGAGATTGTGGTTGTGCCTTTCATTTTTTAAACAATCCATTTAAAAATTATCCTCTCATTTATTTATATGTTAGATTAGGTGCTAGTTGATACATTTTTTATGGTTTACTTTGCATACAAAAATAAATATTGTTAGCACATTTAGACACTTAGGAGTTAATTAAGATCAATTTGGTGTAATGTGTCTTTCAGTAAATTGTGTTTCCTTGGTGTGTTTCCTTGGCATGCATTAGTATGCATTTGTAATTATCTAATTTGATGATCATGATTTGTTCTAGACATAAAGTGATCTGGTGGTTCATATTCTTCTCGATTCTAATGGCTATATTGATCCATGGCCTGGCACCCAATTGGTCCATGATCTCTATTTAAAGAGCACGGAGGATCATTTGCTAATGATCGATTGTGAGAAACTCGTATGTATTTTTTTTTCCTTTTGCATTAATATAGTGCCTCAAGTGCCCACATTGGCTGGCGTCGTGGACTCTTTTTCTCTTTGATGATTTTAACCAAGTATTACACTAGTGTACTAATATTTGATTTGTTTATAGTGTGGAAATGCCTTATTTATCGAACAAATACATGTGTAGTAATTTGTCATTTGGCCCCCAAAATATTTGGATAGTCATGGAAATCAATAAGCATGGAGCATTATCAAACTTTGTAGTTCTAAATCTTTCTCCGAGAGCTCGTAGCATAATTGTGTTGTATGTGTTTCCAAACCCGCGTTAACAAAAAAATCAATTGGTTGTTTGGGGAATATGGTGTTTCATGATTTGTTGGTGAGTGACATCGGAAAGAAGCCCACAAAATTATTATTAGAGGAGCCCACAAGAAATATGTGTGATGCAACAGCATTCAAAATGATAAGAACATCTCATAAATTAGAGAATAGGTGGTCTCGTGAGAGAGGAGGAGGCAACAACTATGGTTGCATACCTGTAGTAGAATAAAGTGTGCAATAAGAGGACTTGTATGTAGGACGAGAAGAACAAGGCCAACGTGTTAAGAACCAAATACTTGAATACAATAACACCACAAATACTCAGAGAACAATATAGAAGAACCACACTTTTATTATAAGAAAACCCTCAGGGTAGGGAAACACCATGCAATGGATCATATTATGGAATGGATCCTCTCTTGTTCACTTGCCTCTTAGAGGGGGCATCCTCCTATTGAGCTACCGCTCCAAATACAATACTTTTCAAATTGTCTCATTACATTGCTTGATCCCCTTTATATAGTGCTACCAACCACCTAAGAACATTTTAGAGGAGAAACCTTCTAGAATTAGAACCTTCCAGTAAGTCGTCTTACATTTATTATATCTAACTATCATAGTGAGCCTTATTTAATAATATAGTGGACCTAGTCCACCTTACATCAAATGGCCTCCAATATTATTACTATGGTCCCTCTGGACCCCCCACTACCTCTCTAGCTACACTACATTACATCCCCCTTATGAAAGCGTTGTTCTCAATGCTTTTTATGAGGGTGTACAACCATATACCAAGGTCCCATGGATAAGTGTGGACCATAGTGCAAAAGTATACTAGAGAACCAGGGTCCCATGTAGAAATGAAAGCCACCATGTTGAAGTAATCCAACCGCCATTGTAAATCGGGGTCCCATGTCCAAGTGCTCATGTGAACTCCATGCGGAAGATAAATGAACCCAATAACCAACTAAAAATGATGCTCCAAATACTAACACCCGACATGTGGATCCAAATAAGAATATACATCCGCATAGTGGGAAAGGGTCATAGCTGAATCGAGAAGGAATAATACCACTGTAGAATATGCAGGTTCGACACTTGTAGTCATAACTGGCTCTTGATTTGTAACATTCATTTTCTCTGCAAAAGGTGGAGTAGAGTAATAAAATAAAATATGAAAGTGGTTGTCATCCCAGAAATGACAACTATCCATATACCAATCATCACAATCGTCCTCGTAATCATACCAGACATATCTTTCTTGATTATATTCTGCTGAGATGTAAATGTCAATGATATCCATGTTATATCTCTCTTGGATCTCCTGTATTGCAAGAGTATAGTACCAAGAATCACAATCATGCTCGAAATCATTCCAAGCAAGTTCTTCTCAAGCACATTCTGTCAGAATGGCGAGATAAATCTAAAGGTGTTCCCTTATTATATCACCGAGAGTGTTTAGGGACATTGGAAATTTTGCAGAGGTTAGAGTGCATCGCATACCCATCGAAAAAACCTCATATAATATGTCATAAGAAAGCATTGAAAATCCTCTATCCAATGGCATGAATCTGGTGGCAATCTGAGCACCCTTTGAGAAGTTATGAACTCTGCAATCTCGTCGTCATCACGAAACCCCCCCAAAAATGGTTGATTTTAAATCAGCAATATATTCATTTCCGAAACTCCGATTTGTACAATTTGTTTTTTGAATTTGGGTGAAATTGTGAGAGGAAATCAGATCTGTAATTTGTTTGGGAAAATCCGGCCCCAAGTGCTACAGAAATCAGAAAAATCAAGCGATCATCCATGGAAAACCCTGAAAATTTGAAGATTTTAGAATGGCAATAACTTCACTTCTCAAACTCCGTTTTAGATGATTTCTTTTTTCGAAATTGGTTGCTTTTTCGAGAGGAACTCAAATCTACAACTAGTTTATGAAAATGTTATACAAAAAAATACAGAAATTGTCTGGAATGTCACGGCCCTTGTTTTCTTCTCCGAAAAATCTACAAAAATAAATAAATAAAATAAAAATTTGCCCACACTTCCTGCCAAGGAAAGTGCTCCGATACCACTTGTTAAGAACCATATACTTGCATATAGTATACCACAAATATTCAGAGAACAATATAGAAGAACCACACTTTTATTATAGGAAAACCCTTAGGGTAGGGCAACACCATACAATGGATCCTATTATGGAAGGGATCCTCTCCGGTTCACTTGCCTCTTCGAGGGGGTATCCTCCTATTGAGATATCGATCCAAATACAATACTTCTCAACTTGTCTCCTTACATTGCTTGAACCCCTTTATATAGTGCTACCAACCACCTAAGAACATTCTAGAAGAGGAACCTTCTAGAAGTAGAACCTTCTAGTAAGTCCTCTTACATTTATTATATCTAACTACCATATTGGGCCTTATTTAATAATCTAGTGGACCTAGTCCACCATACATTGAATGGCCTCCACTATTATTACTATGGACCCTCTGGACCCCCCACTACCTCTCTAGTTACACTACACAACAAAAGAGAAAAAGTAAAGATATCATCAAGACAATAGATATGCCAAATGTCCTATGAGATAAATTCAAATATGGGTTACTGAAGAAGTGAATGAAGACACTTCCTTGCCATTGATGAACTTGATGTGCAAGTCAAATTGAATCAATAAAAAAGATCGTCTCACAAATAATAGATTGCATAGCAAAGAATAGCAAGACCATTGAAAAGCTTGAGTTTTTTTGTGATTTGCGGCATGGTAACCTAGACATGGATAAAGATCAAGGTGAATTTTTTTGTATGGGCTTCTGATCCAAATTGGATCCTCACCAAAATATTTGTACAAACTTTGTAACAAGCATTTAATTGTTTCTTTTGGCAAAGTTGAGGAAATGTACAAAAATTTACTTGGAAGTTGAAACAAACTATTGTGATGATTGGCCTTGAGAGGCAGCCCATTAAAAATGAAGCCTAAGACGAAGAAGAACATTCAATGGAAAAGAAGAGAGCAAATACTGAGAGGAAATGAAGAACGGTAGTTCCATAGAGGAGATCTCTAAGAGGCAGTTAGCTCAAAGATTGTAGGACAAAGGAGACATTGTGCCTAACTATGCATGAGAAAATATTGTTGTTGAGTTCAATCCACTTGTAAAATTGTTTCTGCTAGTGAGGTTTTCTATGCATAGCTCACCCTTTTTTACTCAATTCCTCTTAATGAAAATCCCCTAGAATCTGGTATTCTTCCTAGTTGGGTTTCCAAGAACATCTCAGTGTCTCCGCTTGTTGTTATGGTTTGAGTAATTTATTAAGGATTGGAATCTTTGGTTGTTGGTAAGATCTACTATGTGATGTCTTGTGTGACTATTGGTTAACTTTTGTTTGATTTTTCACCCAAGACCCACTCATTCTCTTTAATGGCTCTAGCATACGCTTGCTCTAAGTTGAGTAGCTCAATTACATTAATCGCTAGGCTATTTTCTTGACAAGCTACAACATTTATTAATACCCTGGGAATTGTTTGTTTGTTGAATTTGGTAGTCCATTCCTTTTAATACTCATAGCTTGGTATCACCTCTAATTAATTGTTGGGACAATTTTGTGTATTGAATCAAGTGTTGGGTGCTTGTTTGCATTCCCTAGGCACATATGATCTGTAAATTGTCGTTGATATTTCACTGGAACAATTCATCACAACAGATCTTGTATTATACTAAAATCTTTTATTATGCAGGTTTATTTCCTTAGATCTCATATGTGTTAGCACTAGCTTATTGCTAAATTTATGAAAGTAATTGAAATATGAAAAAGAAATAACAAGTAAATGAATACACCATCCATGCAAATGAACACAAGATGTATCCTAAGAAACCCAATACATGAGAAAACTTGGCTAGAAGGTGAGGCCTATGCTTTGCTCTCTTTTCTTTAGTTATGAAATGTAAGTACTGTTATCACACAGTTTGTAGCTAGGATAAAAGGCTATAAAGTAGAGGGCCAAACTGGCGTAACATGAACCTATCCCACCCAATGTCACAACGATGGGATGGTTCTTTCTCTTTAGGGAGGTGAGGCCCAGGGGAGACGTCCCCGGTGACCTGGGGTTTTGAAGAGGCTAAAGAATAATTAGACAATGACAAGTTTCCCCCTTCACAGATCACCATCAAAATAGATAGTCTGGCTTATAGCCAACAAAGACAACCAAGTAGAATCCCAAGGAAAATGTACCTGCCTAGAACAAAACAACAACAAACTGATATGTGCAAGCTTTTCAATGGGTTAGTACTTCATATAGAGACTATCTGATACTCAATGTAAGCAATTTGAAAGTAAATGTTGACGAACTCAATGTTTACAAAATAGCAATAAAATAATGTCACTTCACCAATAGATACTAGAACAATATGGCATCCAATGTAATAAACCAACACTTTACTCAATTTATGCCTAAAACCACATTCAATTGCTCACAAGATGAAACGTTGCTGCAATAAAGATGAAATATCCAACAATGACGTCAACAACTTAGGGTCAATGGGGTTAGCTAGAGTTAGGGTTAGAGTTCAAAAGGTTTGAGAGAGTTTAGATCATGTTCTACTTCAACGTTTGAGGTCTTAGATTAGTGCCTTAGGGTTTAATGGAGTCATAAATGAAGGACGCAAGAGTTGAAGGGGATGAGACTTAAAGGATTAGAGGGATAAGTTTTGAAGTGATGCTAAAGCAGGCCTTCAAAATCATAACCCTAGGGGAGAGAGGCTCACTACAGTGTTGCTAAAGCAAGGCCTCGTGCTCTCTCCTCCATCCTGGCAAACAACTAGCTCAAAAGAAATATAAAATCAAGACAAGAGGGCTTAAAGAGGGAGAGTGTTGCTAAGGCAAGGCTCTTTCATCAAACCCTAAAAGAAAATGGCCCTAGGTGTAGATGACCTAGGCTTGGGACATCCTTTTCCTCTTGAAGTCAAAATGGTATGGCTAGCTAAAGGGAGGAAGAAAAAGGAGTGTAGCTGTGGCTAGGCTATCTTCTTCTTCTTCAATGGCTAAAAGCTTTTCTATCAGGGAACATGAGACAAGGACCTACTTGTGTGCTTGTCACCTAAGGTTTTTATGTAGCAAATTATAAACACGTGTAAGAAAATAAGACTACAACCATTCAATCAAGAAGTTTTGCAGAAAAATACTTACAATTCATCAAGAAATAATCATACAAACCCTAGTTGTAACACCTTCCTTCAAGAAAAACACCATAGAATGCCAAAAAAATCTTCCTTCAACAAGTGTGCCTTCCTTAAATCAGCCAATAACCCAAATAGAGCACTAAAAACCAAAACTCACTATGAGTGAGTAAGTTGTGATGATAAAATGAGGATCAAAATGCTCAATATATACTGTATCAATGACCTAATTTTACTTTTTAGGTCATAAAAAGGCCGACAAGGCCATAATGTCAAAATCATACTGTTTTTACATCAAATGCTAAGTTAAAACCCTAATTAAGCATAAAAGAGAGTAAAAGCCCCTTCAAAGGAGGCACTAGCCCTTTCTAGGGAAAATGAAACATCCAGGAGCAAAACGTTAACCCCCCAAGGGCCTCTCCAACATGCCACACGTGCCACTGCTGCCCAGTCTGGCTCCAAAAGCGTCCATGAAGCCAGATGACATCATGGTGAAGATGGGGATGTCCTAAGCCTTCCAAGGCTATCGTTCCACTAAAAAGGGGTCATTCCCCCTAGGTCTAGTCTTGTCGGAGTGTCTCTGGTGGAACGTCGTCTTCCTCTCAGGTGCAAAACCCCTGATCAAGCTCTGTCCTGTCTCTGCCCCCTGATGGGGTCTCAACATCCATTTGGTGGGCTCTTCAGCCCCATGGAGGTCTGAACTGGTCATCTCCCCATGTGTACCGGTCCAAATGGTACCTGTCCGTGGGGTATGGTCCTGCACATCAAAAGTTACGCCCTCCATGGGCTCATCAGTCACAGGGATCATAACAATGTTAATCACATCTCATTATCAATATTATTAAACATATGCATAAAACCCCTAATACATCAGTCAATAGCTCAAAGACATTACAAAAACCTGCAATACAAGATTGGAGAAAAGGACAAGGCGTACTATTGGGCTAGTGTCCATAAGAAAAGGAAAGTTTCTGGGAAGATCTCATCCAAGCCATGTAAGTGAGGTGATGTGGCTAGGGGATGTCCAAACATGTGGGTGCAGTGAGGGCTAAGGATGCATAAATGTTACCTGTGGGTGCCTTTGTAGAAGGCGAGTTGTACCTGTCATGGATGCATTTTTTCCAAGCCCATTCTTGCCTTTATTCTTTTTCTTGTTTTATTCTATTATTTTCTTTTTCTCCTTCCCTTTTTTTTTTATTCAAGAACTAACCAGGGGACACTGCCTTGGCATGGTGACCAGAGCTGACAGCGTTACCCACAAGTACTTTCACAGAGATGAGAAGGCTAGCTCGTGATGAGACCCCCTTTCCCTTGGCCATGCAACCTGTTATCGCTCAGTTTGTAGTTTAAGTCAAATGGCTGAAGGGTAATGGTCAAACTGGCGTAACAGGAGCTTCCCCACCCACTGTCACCTCAATGGGGGGCTCTTTCTATTTAGGGTGGCTAAACCCAAGGGAGACGTCCCTGGAAATCTGGGGTTTTGAAGGGCAAAGGTTTAAAGAGTCAAGGCAAGTTTTCCCTTTCACAGATTACCGCCAAGAAGATAGTCAAAATGAAGATAAACCATAGAAAAGGCACCTGTTTGCGAGACAAGACAACAATAAAACTGATACCTGCAGTAGTGGTCAATACTTCATTAATCAATGACTATCAATATTTAATATATGTGAACATAAACAACAGAGATTATTGACGAAGTCAATGATTGCAATAATGACAATGGCTTATAATATTACTTCTCAATAAACACTGGAAATGATATTCAATGGAAATAATCAACCCTTTAATTAACTCAATGCATTAAATGTCATTAAATGCTCATATATAATAAAGTCGCTGCATCACTAGGATAGAGATGACGTCAGCTTTATTCTAGAGTTAGTATGGTAGACAAAGAGGTCAACGTTTTGTTATTTAGCCAATGAAAACTATCAATACATCAATGTCTATCAATGGGATGACCTAGCCACAGTGTTTCTATCAACCAAAAGCTTAATTAAGGCATGATGTCATCATCAATTTGAGGGTTAGTAGACGTTAGGGTTAGTTAGGGTTTCAAATTTATGAGTTTTGAAATATTTGTTTTGGCACAATAAGCTCAACGTTGGAGAGATGAACCAATGCCTTGGGGTATTATGGAGTCAAAAGCAAGGGCAAAGTCACGGGAGGATCTAAATCTAAAGACAAGAGAGTTAGGTTCTATGGTGCTGCAATGGAAGGGCCCTAGAATCAAAACCCTAAGGGGAGGAGGCTCATTCTGGTGTTGCTTAAGCAAGGCCTCATGCTCCTCCCTCTTTCCTTAAATATTCTTGGCAAAACGGCTAGCTTTAAAACATAAATCTAAGGATGAAAAGTGTTGCAAGAGCAAGGCCTTTCAAACCCTAAAAGTCAAAACCCTAGGTGTAGAATTAACTAGGCCCGGGACGTCTTCTTCTTTCAACTTATGTTCAAATGCTAACTCATAAAAAGGGTGATTAGTGTAGCAATGGCTAGGCTATATCCTCCTTAATCAATGGTTAAAACAAGTTTCTCAATCATGGGGACATATAGCAAGGACCTACTTGTGTGCTTGCTACCTAGGGTTTCAAGATTAAGCAATATAATAGCAATGTAATAATAAATGCAAGAGTTTTAACCTACAACCATTCATTCAAGAAGTTTTGCATGAAAAATACACTTACAAATCATGAAGAGTGCTCATCAAACCCTAGTTGTAAAGCTTCCAATGAGAGAAACACCATAAAAATGCCAAGAATGATCCTCCACAAGAGTTGCGCCTCACTTCCAAGAGCAAAAGTACCAAGACAAAAGACTAAAAATGATCTCTCACAAGAGAGTGAGTTATGTTATATCCAAAATGAGGCTCAACGTCCTCTATTTATACCATCCAAATGACCTTTAATTTAGAAAATAGGTCATTAAAACAACCGACAAGGCTGACCTTTAAAATTTTACACTGTTTTTACACTTAATGCTAAGAAATGTAAAAAATTGAGCTAAAAGGGAGACGTCAGGCCCATCTGAGGGAGACGTTGGCCCTTTTTGGGCAAGCTCAGCATCCAGGAAGCCAAACGTTGGCCCTCTCGGGGCTTCTCCAAGCTGTCACACGTGCTAAATGACCCCAGCACACTGCCACATGCTCCAGACAACGTCCAACTGCCTCAGGTGACGTCCTGTCCATCAAAAGCAAACGCTCTGTCTATAGTGGGTGATCCCCCCTAGGTCGGGCTCTTCCAAGGTATCCCGGTGGAACGTCCTTTTGTCTTCTTTGTGCAAAGGCTCATCATAACATCGTCCTGTCTCTGCCATCCCAACAACCATTTGATGGGCTCTTCAGCCCCATGGAGGTCCGAGCTAATCATATCCCCATGTGTACCGGTCCTCTGGTACCTGTCCGTCGGGCATGGTCTTGCACATCAAAAACTACGCCCTCCATGGGCTCATCAGTCCTAGGGATCATAGCAATGTCAATCATATTTCACCATTAAATTTATCAAATAAATGCATGAAATCCCTAACATATCATCGAAGAGCTCAAAGACATTACACATATCTACTATACAAAGTTGAAGAAACCAACATAATAACCTATTGGGCTAATACCCACAAGAAAAGGAGAGTTTCCTCAGAGGATCATTCAAGCCATGTATATGAAGTGGTATGGTCTAGGGATGTCCAATCATAGTAAGACCAGGGGTAGGTGTTGTCCGTGGGTGCCTCTGTAGGAGGTGAGTTGTACCCGTCATGGATGTGTTTTTTCCAAGCCCCTTTATTGCCTTTATTTTTCATTTATTGCTTTTCTCTCTTTTTTACTTTAAGGTCTGACCAGAGGACACTGCCTTGGCATGGTGGCCAGAGCTGACAGTGTTACCCACTGGTATCTTCACAGAAATAATAAGGCTGGCTCGTGATGAGACCCCCTTTCCCTTGGCCATGCAACCAAAGGTCACTGCCCTGGCATGGTGACCAGATAATGGCAATGTCATACTGCTGGATACCTATGAACATAATGGGTTGGCTTGTGATGAGACCTCCCATCCTCTTAGTTAGGTCTTGTTTTGTTATTTTTCTTAGGGTCCCTTTAGTTTCTTATCGAGAGGCCTTTTATTGCCTTCTCGGGGATCCCTAGGCGAAGCATCTCTAGGTTTCATTTCTTATGGCTTTTATCTTTTACCAGCTGCTTTTACCCCCTGGGCCTTTAGCCCCTTCTTCCCACAAGACAAAGTGTAACCTTCAAAAGGTCATCCTAATGGTCGAACTAGGGGAATGGGATGGATGAATGGGAGATAAGATGTAAAATGATAGAATGGTGGGAGCGGATGATGGCTCTGCAAATCCCCCTTGGTGGCTAACCCAAACCATGAATATAAGCTTGCTAAGTCACCCCATTAATCACCCCAACAATGGTCAAGTGGACTAGTGTAAGATCCAAGCAGTTATCAGAAATGTAAGGAACCTGATGCTTATATAAGAAGGTTATAATGATCAAACATGACACATACCATGATACCTTGGACCAATTACCTCATGGAGCAAGAGTCTTCTCTGATGCAAGTCCAAGTCGATGGTGATGGAAGTTGCTGCTGCTGACAGGACAAGTCTGGCGAAGAAGAAGAAGGATGGGCCCTCCAGGGCCATGCTCAAGTCAATCTTGCTCTCGGTACTCCATGTCTAGGACCTTTGGGCCTCGAGACATGATCTCCTAGTTATCCCTAGATATCAGGGATAACACAACCAAAGGTCACTACCCTGGCGTGGTAACCAGATGGTGGCAATGTCATATTGTTAGGTACCCATGGACCTAATAGGTTGGCTCGTGATGAGACCCCCTATCCTCTGACTAGGTCTTGTTTTTTTATTTTCCGGGTCCCTCTTATTTCTTGCTGAGAGGCTTTTTACTGCCTTCTCGGGGATCCCTGAGTGAAGCATTTCGAGGTTTTATTTCTAGGCTTTTGTCTTTTACCAACTGCTTTTACCTTCTGGGCCTTTAGCCCCTTCTTCCCACGAGATAAAGTGCAATCCTGCAAATAGGTCAACCCAATGCCCAGACAGGGGAATGGGATAAATGAGCAGGAGATAAGATGAAATAGTGGTGCTATGATGGGAGCGGACGATGGCTTTTCAGAAATCCCCCCAGTGGCAAACCAATACCTGTGAGCACAGGCTTGCTAGGGCACCCTATCAATTTCCCCAAGCATGGTCAAGTTGGATAATGTAAGATCCAAGCAGTTGTTAGAGATAAAAGGAATTAGATGCATATATTTTAAAGGTTTCAATGATCAAAAGTGACACATACCATGATACCTAGACCAATTACCTCATGGAGCAAGAACCTTTTCTGATATAGGATCAAGCCGATGGTGATGGATGTTGTTGTTGCTGACAAGACAAAAGATGATGAATGAAGAAAAGGGGGGCCCTCCAGGGCCATGCTCAAGACAATCCTGCTCTCGGTACTCCATGTCTAGGACTTGTGGGCCTCGAGACATGATCTCCTAGTTATCCCTAAAAAGTGGGGATTACAGGTACAAAGGAAGAGACACTCACTATGGAGTTGCCTTTGACATTGTGGCATGAATGGCTGCTACAAAATTGTCTTCCTCCTCTATTATGCTCTCAAAATCCCACTCCTATATGTTATACTCAATTATGGAACAAGTACAGTGCTAAAGAATGGAACCCCTTCTCCTCCTAGCAACCTAGTGTTTAACATTGCTTGATAGTCGTCTAGGGTTAGCATTTTTTCATGCCTTAACCCTCAATTAGTGATAAGGTTTGGACCTTCTATAATTTCCTTGAAACTCCACATGTGGCTAGCCCAACATTTGTGAGTAAGGAAGCTAACATGGAATCTACTAGGTACCATGGTGGTCAATGAGGTAGGTCAACTTGCGAGAGGCATAACTTCCACATACGAGCTCTGATTGAAGTGATTTTCACACCGTTGGAAAGGTCTTGGTGTGTAGAACAATGCGAATGGATTGGGAACTATGATCACAAATTTTTGACCCCAAAAAATGTCATTTTTTGCCTCAAAAAGGCTTTGGAAGGTTCCATACCCTAAATCTCCAAGGTGGGACCTACCACTAAAATAGGCCTTGCAAGCCAATTCCCCTAATTTTTCCACCAATAAAGTACCAATATGGATGAAAAATTATATAATGATCCATTATGGATCACACCTCCCCATTTAGGGATTCCTTTGGTCCCTAAAATCGTTTATAGAATGAGGTGGGGAAATTTGTCCTCTACCTTTTCCCTAGAGTACCATTTTGCCTTGCCTAGAAGTTGTCCTTTCAACTCAATCTACCAAAGGCCATCTTGCCCCTGTCTAGTAGTTCTAGACTTCTTATGCAAAACTATATCTTCTACCAACACTAATTGAGCTTCTAGTGTTAAGTCCTTTATGGTAGGTAGGACATACTCCTCAAATTCCTAATCCAACATGGAAGTCTCATAGAGTTTTAGATTCTCCACATTCACTAATGAGTAAATGTGCATATATGGGGGTAGAGTAAGTCTGTAGGCATTATTACCCACCTTCTCCAATACCTCGAAAGGGCCATACAACAAATCCTCGATCTTCTTACCAGGACCTTGTAGTCTTTCCTTGCTTGGATGTAACCAAATTATGTCTCCCACTTTTTGAATGATTTCTTAATTCTTTGTTGATCATGTCTAGCATTGTATCTTTCCTATGATTTCTTCAATGTCTCATGTACTTACAAATGGATCTACCTATTCTTTTCAACAAATTTCTCTGCTTTCAATGCTTCTCCTATGATATCTTCCCTCACTCCTCCTTGTTGTCCAAAGGCAACATCCAATGGTGAAGATGGAAAATACCCAAAGTAAATTTTGAAAGGGGACTTACCAGTAGAAGTACAGACTGCTCTATTATAAGAGTGTTGAATATAGATTAGATTTTCATATTAGGTCCTTGGATGCTTTTGATTGTAACCCCTTAAAAGTTGTACCAAAATCGTGTTGACTATTTTTATCTACCCATTTTTCTATGGAAGGAATCTTGTATATCTCTTCAACTTAGTGTCCATCTTCTCCCAAAGTGTAGTCCAAAAGGCACTAAGAAATCTCGTATCTTTGTTTGAGATGATGCTCCCTGGGATCCCAAAGTGCAGACAGACCTGTTCAAAGAACATGTTTACTACTTCTTGTCCTTTGATGGTCTTTTTACAAGGCATAAGAATGCACATCTTATTGAACTTGTCAACTACCATGAAAAGAAAAGCATGTCCCTTCCTGATCGTTGGAAAACCACCCACAAAATTCATTTAAAATTTTTCCCAAGGTCTAGTAGGTACAGATAAGGGATGGTATAGACCTTACTTTCTAATATTGGGCTTGGTAGTACAACAAAGCATGCATACTCTAATATAGTGAGCTACATCTTCTTGCATTCTGGTCCAATACACATACCTTTGTAAGTTGACAACTATCTTCCCAACACCACAATGTCCTACAACCTTGGAGGTGAGAGCCTCTATAATAAGCTACAATGTTTCACCTCTAGGAACATAAATCTTGTTTAGCTTGTAGATAAACCCATTATGGAGATAATAGACATCCTTAATGTCACCATACTCTACACGAATTTGGTCCTGTAGCTGTTGAAACACCTCTTTAAAGTCGTCATCTTCTATTTATGCCTCTTTGTATGCATCATGGGTAAAAGGATCCATGTGCATAAGAGTTCCCCAAGCTGTAATTTTAGATGTGGGTGGCCTTGAAAGCATGTTCTCCAACTTATTAGTGTTTCCTTTCTTATACTTGATGACTAGATGAAATTGTTGCAAAAAACCCATCCACTTGTAATGTCTAGTTTGTTGAAGCTTACTATGGGCCTGCAAATACTATAGTGGTTGATGATCAATGTGAATAATGGTTTCCTTTCCCATCAAATAGTGCTTCCACTTCTTAACACCTTGAACCAATGTATATAGTTCCTTGTCATATGTAGGGTAGTTTTGGACCACCCCATGAAACATTTCAGAATGATAGCATACCAACTTACCTCCTTGCATCAAAATTGATCCCATAGCATACCCACTTGCATCTATCTCCACTTCAAAAGGATTTTATACGTTAGGAAATGTGAGAACTAGTGCTTGACTAATATTTAATTCCAGCTTATTGAAAGATTTCTACTGATTCTTTGCCCACTAGTAACTCTTACCACTGGATTTTATGGCATGGATTGGTGCAACTACTACTGAAAAGGATGCTATGAACTTCTGTAAGTACTGCGCTACCCCAACAAAGCTCCTAACTTTAGTGACATTGGTAGGATTTGGCCACTTAACTATGGCATCCATCTTTGCGATATCTATCTTAAATTCCCCTCCATTGATCACGTACCTCAAATACACCAATGACTGTTGAGCAAACTCACATTTCTTGAGGTTTTCTAGCAACTGATGTTTTTTCAGAGTCTGTAAAGCTTGCATGAGATGTGATATGTGCTCTTCCCAGGTAGAGCTATAAACCAATATGTCATCCAAAAAACTATTACAAATGAATCTAAATAGGGATGCAATACATCATTCATCCATTGCATAATTGTAGATGGTGCATTACATAAACCAAAAAGCATGACCAACCATTCATACATACCTTCCTTGTCTTGAAGGCGGTCTTCCGATGTCTTCTTCTTTATCACGTATCTAGTGGTATCTTGATTTGACATACAATTTGGTGAAGTACTTGGCATGTTGCAACTGGTCTAACAAATCATCAATCCTAGGCAGAGGGTATCGATTCTTGAGTGTGATCTTGTTCAAAGATATGTAGTCGATACACATTTGCCAAGTCCCATCCTTCTTGGGTATTATGATAATAGGTGACCCACAAGGTGAAGTGCTTGGTCGAATTACTTCCTGCTCCAACAACTACTGCAACTATTTCTTCACTTCATCTGCTTCCAAAACAGATTGTCTATACAATCCAATATTTGGTAATGTGGAGTAAAAAAAAAATTGTATCTCATGCTCCACTTCCCTCTTAAGTGGTGGCCCTTTAAGCTTCTGGAACACCCCTTTGTATTCCTGCAACAAATCCTCCAACTATTGTTTATGTTCTTTGGTACATCCCTACAGGTATGCCTTTACTCTTATAGATTCCTCCCCTGGATAATTCTCTCTTAAGAAAATAAATACATACTTCTTAATATAATTGATCAACTTTTTGGCTTGGTTAGCACTTACCAAAGAGATATTTGACTTTCCTTTGTGTGTTTTAATGATGAAAGACTTCCCATCCTTTATTAGGCACTACTGGTTTTCTCTCCACATGAAGATCACATCCCTCATATACATGTAGGGGCTTCCAAACACTACACCACACATGTCAAGGGGTACTACTTCTAACTCTAGTTCATTAATAAAACACTACTATATATGGTGTTGAAGTCCAATGGGGAGTTCCAACGGTATGGATAAAATCATCCAAACCGTCAGACATTACTTGGTAATTATCAAAATTTCGTTATTTTTTTTCTTTGGGTGCCCGACATTTGTCGGCCTTTCAACAAAGTCCAGTTATCGTTGGAATTATGACTCCTATTCAACAGCTACCCCAAGGGCCACATGGTGCCCCATCATCAAATGTAGATCGCAGAGGCATGTTTCTAAATCCACGAGCTATAACAACTCACTTGAGGACCTATAAATACATGTAAAGCTAATTATGATCGAATTATGTAACCATCATATGGATCAAGGTTGTCCCCACAGGGATCATATAAATATATAGGCATTCTCAATACGTTCTACGTTTTGCCATTTTTTGTTGGAATCCAGTGATATAAAGGTTGTAAGTAGAGTGATAGGAAAGGAGAGGCTTTTCAGATTAGAGATAGTAGGAGGAATATTCATAGAGAAAAAAGGTCTGGGATTTGTTTTTCACTTTGTCGGCCATTTTGTAAGGGAGACTGTAATTGTGATGTCTATCATGTAAATACCCTACTGTTATGACGATTTTATGGAAGATAGATATTGTTTTGACTCATACTTTTCTTATATGTGATGCTTTTTGTGACCTTTAGTGTTTTTCTACAATCTTTAAGAGATCTTTAATGCATGTATATAATAATGTATGAATCTACCAATAGGAAAATCAGAAGGTATGGCTAGAGGGGGAAATTGAAGGGGGGTTAGTTCAAAAGTATGGAAGGGGTACTAGGGTGCCAAGATGAGGCAATACGTCCATTTATTTCTCTCAAAAACAAATCTATGAATGAGTTATGTTTGGTAAATAGTTGACGATGGAAGGGTTTGTTAGAGTGGACAATTCCCCTATTAAGGGTTCCTTAGGATCTATATAGCCTTTAATTCTCGGGGCTCAATCATCCCCTTCAAAAAATGAGCCTTGAAAAGGGTTATTAATGTAAATAAACCTAACATCCTCCTCTTATAAGGGACAATGTCAAATGGGGATAAAATAGTTAGCTATCTAAGCGGATTGCTTGGGGGTTGGAAGTTTAAATTCATTGATGATAGAGGAAGGTATGCAGGGATCATTAGAAAAGTTGTACAAATGGCTATACATTTGTTTGTGCAATTGGAAACTTAAAACCCTTTGTTGTGGAAAAATACCAAAATTTGTTTTGTAGGACAAAGAGGGCAAATTTTGCCTTGGTGCAAATTGCATCCTAGGCTACACTAAATTGCACCCCAGGTCTGAAAACTCATTCAATTTGAGTGGTTCAAACTGTAAACGAGTTTCTAAGTCATTTTACATAAGCCTATATACTTAGTTTTTTGTTTGCAGTCATAAAAGACTATGTTGCACAAAAATAGGCAATAGATGCCTAGTAAAACCCTAAAAATGCACAACTTGTTTGTAAAAAGTAAGTTGTTTGTAAAAAGTAAGTCAAGTTTTTATTATACCGTATATTTGAGTTATGCAAGTTGTTGGGGGTGTGGTTTATCATATTAGATCTGATCATGTTGTTAATTTTGCAATTGCAATTTTAAAAACCGTTGTTGTGCAGAAGAGGCAAAGTTTGCCTTGTAAATTGGAAGGTCAAAACAAAACTAAGTGATGAAATTAAAATGCATGCCCAAGCTTCCCTGTAGCACCTAAAATTGTTTGATAAGTTGTATGATGGATGTATCTATATTTTGTATTTACTTAGGTTGATTTCAGGCACCTAGATTTGGGATTTCAGGCACCTAGATTTGGGATTTCATGTAAATATGAAGTCAAAATTGCCTTAGAGTAAAATGCATGCCCTGGTCTTAATTTTGACCCAATTTGAGTGGTTCAACTTGAAGAAGTTGTATTTTGTGAATTTACACCTTGACATAGCCTTATATTGGCAGTTCAAACAAAAAACCACATGATGTGCATAAAGGCTAAAAATTCCCTTGTAAAATCGAAGGGCCAATTTGGTAAAGTTGGCTATACGAAAGTGCACGCCCAAAATTGGATAATCCTCCATAATTTAATATTTAAGTTGTAAAATGATTATTAAAATATTTTTAACATGTTTGTATAGTTAGGAATGCATTTGCAGTCCAATAAGGATGATTCCTATTCAAAAAGATTCATGACCTTTTGATGAATCAGAGGATGGTGGGTTATGAGAGAAATCAAGCTCAATGACTTCTAACCAACCAATTATACATACAAAATGGAAAAAATCTTAACTCGAATTTCTGCAATAGAATAAAGAGGTCAATATTACAGGAAATATTACAAGTTACAAGGTTGTAGAAAAGTAGTATATCTTTCTATACCTTTGTTTGTGCAATTTGAAACTTAAAACCCTTTGCCCTGCAAAAAGACCAAAAAATGTCTTCTAGGACAAAGAGGGCAAATTTTGTGTTGGTGGAAATTTTTCCTTGGTGCAAAATGCATGCCAGGCTACACTAAAATGCACGTTCAGGTCTAAAAAATCATTCAATTTGAGTGGTTCAAATTGTAAATGATTTTTTAAGTCATTTTGGATAAGCCTGTATACTTAGTTTTGCATTTTTAGTCATAAAACACTATGTTTTGAAAAAATAGGCAAGAGATGCCAAGTAAAACCGTAGAAATGCCCAACCTGTTTGTAAAAGGTAAGCGAAGTTTTTATTATACCTTAGATTTGAGTTGCGAAAGTTTTGGGGGGTGTGGTTTATCATATTAGACCTATTCATGTTGTTAAGTTTGCAATTGCAAGTTTAAAAAGGGTTGTTGTGCAGAAGACGCAAAGTTTTCCTTGTAATTTGGAAGGTCGCAACAATACTAAGTGACCCAATTAAAATGCATGCCCAAGCTTCTCTATAGTTCCAAAAATTGTTTTGTAAGTTTTAATATGGAGTTCTATATGTGGAAAATTTACCCATGTCATATAAAGTGCAATTTAAGAACATGATAGGTTGCTTTCATGCACCTAAATTTGGGATTACATGTAAATCTGAAGTCAAAACGACGTTAGAGTAAAATGCATGCCCTAGTCTCAATGTTGACCCAATTTGAGTGGTTCAACTTGAATAAGGTTTAACTTGTGATTATATACCTACATATAGCCCTATATTGGAAGTTTCATACAAACACCTACCTGATGTGCACAAAGGCTAACCATTTCCTTGTGAAACCGAAGGGTGAATTTGTTAAAGTTGGCTATAGGAAGGTGCACGCCCAAAAGTTGGATAATCCTCCATAATTTATTTTTAAGTTGTAACTTGATGATTACAATAGTTTTAACATGTATGTACAATTAGGAGTGCATTTACACTCCAAAAAAGATTATTTGTATGAACAAATATTTGTAACCTTTTGATGAAATATACAATGAATAGGTCAATGTTATAGGTAATATTACAAGCTACATGGTTGTAGAAA
The DNA here is from genome assembly GCA_009831015.1 of Picea engelmannii. Classification (NCBI taxonomy): domain Eukaryota; kingdom Viridiplantae; phylum Streptophyta; class Pinopsida; order Pinales; family Pinaceae; genus Picea; species Picea engelmannii. The sequence goes on from ML787787.1 coordinate 38,776, forward strand.
AGTTGTACATCTGGCTATACCAAAAACTGTCTTGTAGAATGAATAGGTCAATATTATAGGAAATATTATGTAATGTCCCCTTCTTCTTGACAAGATTATTGAAATACTTGGTAGTTTAGTCACCCCTATAAACTGTAGTCTCATAAGGAAAAGGGGGGCTAAGAGGTGCAAAAGTGGTCACTAAGGAGTAACAGGTTATATTGTCAAAGTGACTTTGATTAAAACAATAAAAAAGGGTTAATTGACTTAGAGGAGGAAATGAAGTAATACTTTAGAAGTCAATAAAGTAACTTAAGTTAAAATTAGAAGATGGAGGTATAAAATAAATAGGAGGGCACCTCACTCATCATTCATGTCATTTTCCCTCATTTGATTCTCGAGCTACGCAACTTATATTTTGAGGATTTTTAGTAAAAAAACCCTAGAGATAAGCAAGGAGGTGAAAATTCCTCCATTCATGATCCAAACTTGGTCAAAGTGGTGAAAGATCCCACCCTCACCATTCTATTCAGTCCTAGATCAATTCCAACAGTGGGTTGAGGAGACAGGGTGCAGATCTGGAGGTTTTTTAGAAGTAGGGTACACTGTTGATGAAGGAAGAGTTCGATTTGGCTAGTGGAAGGGAAGTTTAAGTCCAAACTTGTTTCAGAAGGGATTTCCATCCCTAGAGCACCCTTTCTCATATATTTTTGAGGGGTTTCTTCTGCATAATTATTTATTGTGGCACATTGGGTGAATTTCCTGAAGGAGGGTGCATTGTCACTTGTGGATCTAGCGATTTGGAGGGTAAGATCACCTCAACAGCTGAAGAAACTCATTACAGGTGTTCACCATCACCAAATCTATAGATCTACAACTCATTTCAGTGGTTTGGAGGAAAACATAGAGGAAGTCAAAATTCCTAGGGGTTTCCCAGCCAGGAGGTGCACAACTCAGCCAGATCTGAGGGCAAGAGTTTAGAAGGGAAAGAAATTGATCTTGTCAAATTTTCATGTTGCTACTGGAGGACCAGGAGGACTCACAACTTTACCTATTTTGTATCTTGGAGGCATATTCATCCCAAGCTTATATATCTCTTCTATATTATTCCAGATCTGTAGATCCCATGTATGGAGGTCAACTTATTATCTAAGTAAAGGTCAGACCTAAATTTGTTGGTCATTCTCTTGTGTTATCTCTCTTGTATCTTGTTATTTACATATGTTGTTGTGTTATATTCATCATCCATATGCTAGAGAATCCAACTAGAAAGGTAATCACGCTAACAAAATTCTTGAGGAGTTCTGTAGAGCTAATGAAAGATGAAACTAAGCTGAGTATATTATATGACATGATTGATCATTGTACAAGAGGAAGGGAAACTCCTATAGCCCAAAGGATGGTAAATCAGGTACTGCACAAGAAGAGAACCAATGGAGAATTCTGATTAAGTGTGCAGATTGGGGAGTATGATGTATATCATGTCATATTGGAATTGGGATCCAACGTGAATGTTTTACCTAAGCATACATGGGAGATGATGGGAAAACTCAAGTTAGTATGGTATCATGTTCAATTAAGGCTCACGAATCAGCACAAAATCATCCCGATTGGTCGTTTGGCTATAGTACCTGTGAACATAGATGGGGTGTGTAGCATCGCAGAGTTTGAATTTATTGAGATCATGGAAGAAAATCAACCATATCCATCACTGATGGGACTGGAACGGAATTTTGATAACCAAACAATCATCAACTTGAAGAGGAGGGAGATGATATTTGAGGTTGGAGATTTGAAATTTACCGCACCCTTGGATCCATCAAAAGGAAAAAGATATATAGAGCCAACAAGAGGGAACGACATTGACAACTTATATAACATGATTGCGCAGATGGAGGATTATGTTACCCTGATTGCAGATGGTGAACTAAGTTGGAGAAGTATTAATTCATGTGCATCATATTCATAAGAAGGTCTAGAGCATTGGCAACAAAGGATGCATGAAGTGTCAGCTAGACGATGTGCACGCATAAACCGATCCTTGCGTTGGATTTGAACAGAGCTGTGTGATCCACCCAAGTATGATGGATTAACTGATATAAGAATGTTTGTAAATGAATTTGCGTTGTAGGTACATGAACAACAAAGGTTGTTAGCACTAAATGTTGTCCTAAAATATCCAGCTAGATGGTGGGTTTCACACAGAGAGGGGATAAAAGACTGGTCACAATGCAACATACTCATGTAAATAAGGTTTGGTACTGAGGAAGAAGACATTGTGTAGAATTTTACAGGAGAGAGTGACCCAACAGTTCATGTTGAGCAGTGCGGGGATTTATGGAGTTCAGTACTAGAGATAGAATGGACGCACATATTTATACACACACTGGACACAATTCCAAAGAATTGGTATTTGGAATTGGAAATGCACAGGTAGATAACATGATGGGAAGAGTTCGTCCAGAGGTTCAGAGTCACGTTCACATTTGAACATGAATCTCCATCAATAGATTTGGCGCTACAGGCTATTTGAAGAAAGATCTTCTTAGAAGAAGGGATGATGGAGGTAGTATCAATATGCAGTGTGCAGAGAGCCAATATAAATGTCAATGAGTTATTATGATGCTACAATGTAGCTAAGGAAGAGCAGGATGAAGAAGACCTTAGAAATGTACAAGTACCTGAAATAGTAGGAGAACGAGTAGTAGAAGGGATAGAGCTTGAGTCCGCCGCATACACACAGTCGATAAAGACATGGAAGAAAAACATTGGGACAACAGAGAATCCCAAATTTGCATAGATAGGAGATTATTGGAGTGATGAGACAATGGAGAAGATCGTAGACTTACTACAAGAATACCAAGACCCATTCCCAATGACATTTTTAGAGATGAAGGTGATAGCTAGAGACTTAGGTGAGATGAAGATTCCATTGAAACCATGTGCTAAGCCAGTTCGACAGAGGCCTTACAAGTTAAATCCAAAGTATAAAGAGAAGGTGAAAGATGAACTAGATAGGATGTTAGATGCAAGGATTATTGAACCGATAGAAGAATCTGAATGGATTAGTCCAATGGTAGCATAGGACAAAAGCACAGGTGGAATCAAGATCTGCGTGGATCTAAAGAAGCTGAATGATGCATGTTTACATGATCCATTTCCAACACCATTCATAGATGAGGTAATGGAGAATGTAAGAGAAAAGGAAACTTATTCTTTCATAGATGGATTCTTTGGGTACCATCATATAAAAATTGCGTAGGAGGATCGGCACAAGACCACTTTCACGACATAGTGGGGCAGTTATCAATATACAATCATGCCCTTTGGACTGAAAAATGCCCTGATGATATTTTCTAGAGTTGTGGTAGCAACGTTCAAGGAATTTATTCATAAGTTCCTTGAAGTATATTTGGATGATTGGACTATGTTTAGTCTACTGAAGGATCACATATAAGTACTCAGGCTGATGTTGGATAGGTGTAGACAGTGTCAGATTTCGCTGAACTTGAAGAAGTGTATATTTTTCGCATCGTTTGGAATTTTTTTTTGACATGTAGTCTGTAAACAAGGATTTCTAGTAGATCCAACCAAGATTGTAGTTATTCTGGATTTAGAACCACCTACATCAGTCAAACAACTGAGGGAAACTGTGGGTCATATTACAAGAAATTTATTAAGGGTTGTGCACATATCACAACACCGATGGAAAAGTTGCTCAAGAAGGAAGCAAGGTTTCAATGGAATGATTATTGTCAGAAGGGGTTGGACACCTTGAAATAGAAACTAGTAACTTCACCGATTTTGATCTTTCCTGATTGGAACAAAGAGTTCCATGTACATGTAGATGCAACGTCCATAGCGTTGGGCGCAATACTATCTCAACCAGGGGAAGGAGACATAGATCACCCATTTGCTTTTGCAAGTAGGAAGTTGTGTATAATAGAGAAGAATTATACTACCACAAAACACGAAGGATTGACAATAGTCTATGCGCTATAGAAGTTCAAACATTATTTACTGGGGTCTCACTTTAATATGTAAACATACCATTCTGCATTAAAATACTTAGTCAATAAGCCAATGTGGGGGGGGTGAATATGCAGATGGCTACTATTATTCTAGGGATATGATTTTGAGGTTATAGTGAAACCAAAGAAGTTGAATGAAGGGCCAGATCATCTATCGCACATACTATCAGGAGAAGATGCAGGCAATTTAGATGATAACTTACCAGATGCACAATTGTTTGTAGTAAAGATGGTGGATGATTACTTCTCGGACATCGTACAGTTCCTAAGTACATGCATGGCTCCATCAGAGATGACAGTGGTACAGAAGAAATGATTGGTAGTGAAAGCAACATATTATCAGTTGATTGCAGGGAATTTATACAAGTTGCATGCAAATGGAATATTGAGATGTTGGGTGTTGGAACACAAAAGATCATTGATATTAGAAGAAGCACATGAAGAGATTGCAGGAGGACATTATGTAGAGAGAGAAATTGCACAAAATATTTTGTGTGTATGGATTTGGTGGCCTACACTTCACAAAGATGTGAAGGAATACTGTCAGTCATGAGATGTATGTCAAAGAGTGGGAAAGCCATCTAGGAGGGATTAAATGCCTTTAAATCCACAAGTTATGTTGCAAGCATTTGATAAATGGGCCATAGACTTTATAGGACCAATAAATCCACAAGTAAGAATATGAGGGGAAAGGTACATCATTACTACGATGGAGTATTTGACTAGATGGGAATACACAACCCCAGTTATAGATTGCACCACAGAGACTTCTACGAGGTTTTTGTTTGAGAATATAGTCACAAGGTTTGAATGTCTGTGCATATTACTCAGTGATCAAGGCATAGACTTTATGAATAAGACAATTGCAACATTGATCGAGGAGTTCCAAATCCATCATCATAAGAGTACTCTGTATCATCCTCAAGCCAATGGAACAGTGCAGAATTTCAATAAAATCTTGGAAAATGCCTTGACCAAAATTTTCAACATAGGGAGAGATGACTAGGACTTAAGAGTTCCTGCAGAGTTATGGGCTTACTAGACTACAAGTAAAAAGTTGGCAGGATAGATACCTTTTATATTGGTCTATGGGCAGGAAGCAATGATGCCAATGGAGTTCATTCTACCTAGTCTGCGCATTGCAACAATCACTGAGTTATCGGACTGTTGGCGCAATAGAGGAGAGATTGGAACAATTAATACATCATGAGGAAGATTGGTTTGTCGCAGGTTTTCATCAACAAGTTAGAAGGCTAGAGAGAAGGCTTGGCATGACCGACACATCAAACCAAAAAAGTTTCAAGTGGGAGATTTGGTACTACTCTATGACAACAAGTTCATGCAACATCCAGGGAGGTTTAGAATGCATTGGTTAGGACCCTACATAATTCAACATGTAACAGAGACAGGTGCCGCACAGTTGGAAACCCTGGATGGAAAATTCATTGGAGGAATGGTGAATGGAAGTTGGTTGAAACTTTATAGAGACATCCGACAGTCTGTGCAGTAATCCGAGCTACACCATAACCCATGTATTATAATAGTTGTACCATAGTAGGAAGGAAAACCATAGAAAAACAAATAAAAAGTAGAAAAAGGAAGAAAACCAAATAAAAAGTAGATAGAGAAAAAAGAAAAAGATTACAGAGTACAAGGCCTTGGAGATTGCGTTGAAGGAACGATCATCACACATTAGAGTGGAACTACGTTAATTCAGGGAATAATACACATAATATACAAAATGCGAAGCACACATATGCAATAGTAAGAACCGTTGCGCAGTTTGGAAATGAAAAGACCGTTAAAATCATTAAAGCATGGAAATGACGACTGTAAAGTGGGATTGATAGGTCATAAAAGTGTCGTATAATCTTAAATGGCAAAAGCCACTAGAAATCACGACAGATTGACAGTACAAGGGAAAAATCACACGATGGATTTTCCAATAAATATGCATTTATGTAACAACTCATAAACCACGTTGGTGGATTGGATAAGGTAGTTAAGGTAGGATGAGACATGTGCAGTTGGCATAAAGACACAAAAACAATAGAACTTTGTTTCATGTAAGTCATTGTTGCATGAAAGTGAGAGAAAAACAGAGCGAACCAGAGCGAATTTGAGAGCACCAGAGCCGAGCTACAACTAACAGAGAACAGACACAGAGTCAGTCTAAGAATCCGTCACAGGAGACAAATGACACCGTCGAAAGTTGGAGCACTGTCTCCAGCAGTGTGGAAACAAGAAAAGCGACCAATAGTGACACCAGAGGTCGAGGAAGTAGCTGAAGCTTAAACTTCGGCACCACATGCAAGTTTTCACAGATATTACCTTCCTCTGCGGATGGAAAATGCACCACCTATCAATGTACCAATCAATGGAAAGTACCCGCTGCCAATAGCACCAGTTCCACCTGGTGTAAGTAGTGAAGGAGAAATGCTTGGAAATATTGTAGGTCTAAAGTTTATGGACCATGACAACATTGATGCACAAAAATTTTCGGAGTTGGTCAGGGAAAATTAATTGCGCACTAGGAGCATACCAGGAACAAGAGAAATCATGTTGGAGATAGAGGAGTGAGCATCGGGATTGGAGAAGGAAAGTATATTAAACTTGTTGGAGATTCCACGTTTCAGGTGAAGTGTGGAAATTAATGCATGTGTGAAGGTGTGGCTAAGCTATGTTCATGGGGGGACACTTTGGCTTGATCCCCCAATATCAATCGATACTGCACTGATTTTGCGTATAACAAGACTTCCAAAGGCTGGTGAGGACCCGACCATTTTATTTAACAAGGCAAGAGAGCGAGCCCTCTCAGAGTTAGTGAAGGAAAAATTCCAGACATTTAGGGGAGAGAGGGGACTAGATGTTAAAAGCATCATTGACAAAAAAATTTAGTTCGCAACACAAGTGTTGGCCTATAAGTTGACGCGCAAGTGTAGGAAGGATGAAGTAGTAGCTGCAACAATTGCAGCTGCAAAGAAATGCGTGGAAGGGGTTTAGATGAACTGGGCCACCTTCTTGGTGAACCAATTTTTAAAGGATTGGACCGAGGCCCAGGAAAAGGGCACAAAATTTCATTACGCATGGTTGTTGATCTTGATTGCGTTGATCGAGTGGCAATAACCAAGGTATTGCCAACACATGCACACATTAGGAAGAGGCAATATGGTTGGGAGGTATGCCAACTTATGGCACATGATAATTAAGAGAAGACAACATGACAATAATGCCACATTTTTTGTATACTTGGAAAATATCATGCATCAAGTTACAAACACACTGTGCATATCAGCAGAGACAGTAGCAACATATAAGGATACCGCACATATTAAAGCAGTCATGCACCATATGTATGTGCATGCCAAGAAGGACCCAACACGCCAATGGTTTCCAACTTGTTACATGTTAACCACAGAGGATGTGTGTTTGATAGTGAATGACTGGGAGGAAGAATGGAAAAGCCAAGCACAAAAAATAGGGTAATTAGAAGAGGAAGAAGATCAAGACAAAAGTGACAAGGATCCCGATGACAAGTAAAACAATGGCGTAGGAGATATGCCTAGGCCATCCACAACAGAGGAGCAACAACTAGTCCCAACAATAGGGACAAAAAAGAAGGATATGGGGAAATAACCCACAGGGGGGCACACAAGAAGGTGAAAGTGCATAGAGAAACCCCAATGTATACATTGAGTGATGATGATATGGATAGGATTGACTACCAGGTCTGGGGATGCCACGAAAGAACTAATGGAGGAAGCATTAAGGAAGCAAGTAGAACAACATCAAAAAGTGCAGGAACAATTGGCCACACTCCAACAGATGTTGGAAGCAACAAGCATCGCGAAAGAGCATAAGACTGAGTAAGGACCGTCCATGGTGACAAGGAGAGAAGAAAAAAACACGCAATCGGTCATGACACGGCTAACAACAGGGCGTAAAACCTTACATATTGAGACAGATGCGTTGGAGTTTTCAATGGGAAAGTTACATGAGAAAGTAAATGTGTTGGGCTATCTCAATATAGTAGTATCAAGGATGCTCATGCAAAGACTACAAGACTTGCAAGAAGGATTGTTGTGATAAATGAAGAACAAAGGAGAATAAGCATACAAAGATATGGAAAGAATAAGGGATGAAAGAGCCCAATTATAGGAGCAGTATGAAATGACACTTCAACAAAAGAAGGAGGTTGAAGGCAGAGTAGAATAAGTTATGAAGAATCAAGACGAGGTCGAGGAGAGGGCAAAGAAAGAATTAAAGGAAAAGGACGAAGCAGAATGCATAACACAGAAAACCTAAGCAACTATCCAAAAATTATATAAAACAATCCCAGAAGTCCCCATAGTAGTAGAAGCTACTATGGAGGAACAAGTGTTAAAGATCAGTGATGTCATTAAGGGATTTCATGAGCAGATTGAGGAATTAAAATTGTGTAGCATGTCAGGAATGCCACCAGAAGTGCGCGAAGGCAGGGAGAGAATGGCGAGGACAACAGTTGCCAATATCAAGAAAGTAGAAGGAGAATGTGCTAAACTCTATGAGGAGAGCATGCAGATATGGACCGAGTTGGTAGGCGACCCAGAGATGAAGGATGTGGAAGCACAAGAAAGAGCACGTCAAGCTTCAGAGAAGATGACAACACTTCCACCAACATAGTGGATGATAGTCATTTTGGCTCAGAGGCATTCATACATAGAGGTAGAAAATATGAGGGATCAATAAAAGATCCTTCAACATAGTCTGGGACCACTGCAAGAAGAAGCTGTGAGGGTAATTGGGGAATTGGCCACTATGAAGGGTAAGGTCAAGCAGGCAACTATTGAAGTAGAGGAAAAAATTACAAAATTGACCACACAGGTGGTAAAGGAGATATTAGAAATAGAGACCACGATCATCAAAGAGGTGGAGGTAGCAAAGGATGTCTCTCAAAACTTCATTTCGACATGGAAGAGAAGGCAACATGCCTGAGGGGCTCGGGACGATCCATAGGTGAGTGTTGGGGGCCTGTTGGACAGACTACTTTGGAGATAGTTTTATAGTTTTAGATACAGTTTTGGGAAAAATCCTAAGTATAGGAAAAGTGCATGAAAGAAGAAGGAAAGATAGGGAGCGCACAACTAAGACGCATCCAGGAGGACAGTGCACAGAAGGAAGACAATGCGAAGACAAGAGAATAAAGGAAAAATAAGAATAAAGTTGACAGAGGATAAAGCAAGAGAATAAAGTGAGATAATAAAGCATGACAGAAGGATGACAACCTGACATTCCAGAAATAGAAGAACAATAGAAAGCAACATGCAGACAAAAAAGTAGCTCGAACAACTAGTTAGTTAAGGGAAGTATGCATTGTAATGGGGTATTTTTGGGATGAATGGATTAGGGTTTTTATCCCTAGAGTTCTATATAAATATGTAATGGGTTGGGAGAATGGGGTTCCTCAGGTTTTTATTGTGTTGGGGTTCCTCCATATGATTATTATCGAGCAATATTGTAGAATTTGTTTTGTGGGGTTCCAGAGTTCTTAAATGTAACAGTTTGTTGACGAGAAGAATCAATGAATGAATGCTAAAAAGATGATACCGAATCTCGTGTCATCTGTGTTTTATGTGGTTGCTTATGAATTATGTCTGGATGCATAGTAGAATAGATTTTTCTTATGTCTGGATGTCACTTAGGCCTATTTCCTACTCTTCCCTGCCGAAATGAAGTTTTGAGAGACATCCTTTGCTACCTCCACCTATTTGATGATTATGGTCTCTATTTATGATATCTCCTCTACCCGCTGCGTGGTCAATTTTGTAAGTTTTTCCTCTACTTCAATCGTTACCTACGTGACCTTACCCTTCATAGTGGCCAATTCCCCAATTACCCTCATAGCTTCTTCCTGCAGTGGTCCCAGACTATGTTGAAGGATCTTTTGTTGATCCCTCATATTTTCTACCTCTATGTATGACTGCCTCTGAGCCAAAACGACTGTCATCCGCTATGTTGGTGGAAGTGTTGTCATCTTCTCTGAAGCTTGATGTGCTATTTTGTGTGCTTCTCTTAAGTGTTCTTCCACAACCTTCATCTCTGGGTCATCTACCAAATCGGTCCATATCTGGAATAGAATGATGGTATGAATCTGAAACACTAAGTAGTTAATAAGGGACAAAGACAGAATCACGTGCACATAAATTATAAAGAAGAATGAACAAGACAATCACCTCCCATTCCTTCACTATTGCGGAAACCTGGTTATCACAGTCCCAATATATACCTCGGGTGAGACTTCATCTGCGCAAGTAGGTGATTCCAAAAAGGGTCGGTGTCTGGTGGGTTTTGTTGGTTAAATATAACTCGAACCTAGGGTCTTACATAATGTGTGCAGTGCCAAAACAATCTTAAAAGAGTTTGAAGATGTATTTAAAGAAAGAATGGGATTTCCACCCAAGAGAGATATTGATTTCTCCATCAATATGATGCCTGGAGCAACCCCAATATCCAAGACCCCTTATAGGATGAGTACACCAAAATTGAAGGAATTGCAAATGCAACTTGAAGAGTTTCTGAAGAAGGGGTATATATGCCCAAGTGTGTCACCCTGGGGTGCCCCAATATTATTTGTGAAGAAAAAGGATGGAACGTTGAGACTTTTCATTGACTTCAGGCAGCTGAACAAGGTAACTGTGAATAACAAGTATCCATTGCCAAGGATAAATGACCTCTTTGATCAACTAAAAGATGCTAAGATATTTTCCAAGATTGATCTTAGGTCAGGGTATTATAAGGTAAAAATTAAATAAGAAGACATCGGTAAGACTGCCTTCAGAACAATGTATGGTCATTATGAGTTCACAGTGGTGCCATTTGGGTTATCAAATCCATGAGTTGTCTTCATGTATTTAATGAATGGTATTTTCAGGGATTACTTAGATAAGTTTGTCATTATCTTCCTGGATGAAATTCTTATATATTCTAAGTCCGAGGAAGAGCATGAGCAACACTTGAGGATGGTGTTACAAGTATTGAGGGAGCATCAATTGTATTCCAAATTGAGCAAGTTCTTATTCTACCAGAAGAAAATTCATTATTTGGGGCATATCATTTCAAAGGAAGGGATAACATTGGATCTAGAAAAGATAAGGGCCATTGAATGATGGCCAACACCAAGGAATGTCTCTGAGGTGAGATCATTCATAAGACTTGCAGATTACTATAGGAGATTTATTGAGGGATTCTCAAAGATTGCACACCCAATCACTTCCTTGCAAAAGAAGGGTGTGAAGTTTGAGTGGACACTGAATTGTGAAAGGAGTTTCCAACACTTGAAGCATTTATTAACAACTACGCCAATTTTTAGAATTGTTGATCCAAATGAAGATTTTGTAGTGTGCACTGATGCATGTAAAGAAGGACTTGGTGGAGTTCGTAGTCAAAATGGGCATGTTGTATGCTATGAATCAAAGAAATTAAAGGAGCATGAAAGGCACTATGCTACTCATGATTTAGAATTGGAAGCCATAGTTCATGCTTTGAATATGTGGAGGCACTACCTCAGGGGAAAAAGATTTGAATTGAGGACAAACCATAGTGGTCTGAAATATTTATTTGGATAACCAACTCTAAATGCCAGACAAAGCAGAATATGTATTTGGATAACCAACTCTAAATGCCAGGCAAAGCAAGTGGTTATAATTCCTCAGTGAGTATGACTTTGATATAAATCATATCAAGGGTAAAGCAAACAAGGTGGTTGATGCATTCAATAGGAGAGTGCATGAGATGCATGCTACAACCATTAGCATGTACAAATAATATTTGAAAGACATAATTTTAGAGGCTGCAAAATCATACATACAATGTATTGAAATAAAGACAAAATTAGAGCAAGGAATTTTGCAGCGGAAAATTGAGAATTTTGAGTTTGAGTTAAAAGAGGATGAACTTCTTATGTACAAAAGAAGAATTTGTATGCAAAATTCTCTGGAATTGAAAATTTTGATATCGAAAGAAATGCATAATGTGCCTTATGTTGGGCACCCAGTTTACCAGAAAACTATTGCAACTGTCAAAATCCAATATTATTGGCCAAGCATGAAGAAATAAGTTTTTTATTTTATTGCCAAGTGTTTGAAATGTCAAAAGGTCAACGATGAGCATAAACACCAAACTGATTTGCTATAACCATTGCCCATTCCTGAGTGGAAATAAGAAGTTGTAATAATGGATTTCATCACCAAGCTGCCCAGAATAAACAAGCATCATGATCCTATCATGGAAGTGGTAGATAAGCTTACTAAAGCTACCCATTTTATTCCAGTGAAGCTCACTCACAAGGAAACTAACATTGTCGATATTTATATGAGAGAGATTGCTAGGTTGCATGGTGTTCCTAAGACAATTGTATCTGACAGAGATCCCAAATTTACATCAAATTTTTGGAAGGGATTTGGAACAAATCTGAATTTCATCACAACTTATTATCCAGAGTTAGATGGGAAAACATAAGTAATGAATCAAGTGATAGAAGACATGCTAAGGATGTATGTGATGGATAAACCATAAAAATGGGAGGATTATTTGCATTTGGTAGACTTTACTTATAACAATGGGTATTAAGCACCTCTAAAGATGAGCCCATTTGAGGTACTTTATGGAAAAAAGTGCAACACTTTTGTGAGTTGGGACAACCCAACAGACAAAGCAGTGTTTGGACCAAAATTACTCAGGGAAATGGAAGAGCAGATGGTGAAAATAAAACAAAATTTAAAGGCTGCCTAGGGCATACATAAAAGTTATGCTAATAAAGGCAGAACTCACAAAGAGTTCAAAGTGGGTGACCATGTGTTCTTAAAAGTAAAGGCCAAAAGAAGTTCCATGAAGTTGAGAAATTTTTTAAAGCTGGCAGCTCGTTATTGTAGGCCGTTTGAAATCGTGGAGAGGATTGGACCTGTAACATTCACGCTTTCCTTACCTGCATCAATGTGTATTCATAATGTGCTCCATGTATAATTGCTTAAAAAGTATGTACCTGATTCTAATCATGTCATCGATTGGAATGTGATTCAGGTGGAGCAAGAAGGCGACTTTCAAGTGCAACCAATTTTCGTATTGGATCGAAAGATCAAGCAGCTCTGGAAATGATCCATAGGGATAGTAAAGGTCCAATAGACCTAATACAGTCATGAGGATGCAACTTGGGAGCATGAGGATGCTATGCAGGCAGAGTACCCATATCTTTTTGAAGACTTTTGAGGTTTTTGTATGTACATGTGTGTATAATGCACCGAGGACAATGCATAAATAAGGGGGAGGGGAATGTAATATCCCTAGGCCGAACTCTAATTGTAAATAAAATGTAATTGTACATTTGGGGCCATAGTTCCTTTATATGTATGTATTTTGAGGCTAGAGTGTTTGTGTGGTTATTAGGCTATAGAGCCAAAGGCTAAAAAGGGATAGTGAACCTATATTTGTAATTGTAATCACACTCAGTTTTTAATGAAAACACATCACTATTGCAGACCAACCATGTAAAAGAGTTTGGGGGGATAAAATCCACCAGAATGGGAAGG
>ML787787.1:63300-74234 GCA_009831015.1 Picea engelmannii
ATGGCACTCTATGGATACCACCCTCCTTCCATCACTTCTTCTCTAAAAGAAAAATCTAAGGTTCAAGCAGTGGAAGATCACATCAAGCATCAACAACAAGTTCTCCAAATATTAAAGGACAACCTGACCATGGCACAAAATCGTATGAAACAACAAGCAAATCAACATCGTAGTGGAAGAAGTTTTGAAGTAGGGGATTGGGTGTTTTTAAGACTACAACCATACAAACAGATGTCCCTCAAGCAAGCCAAGAAGGATAATAAATGATCACCAAATTACTATGGCCCTTATAAGGTGTTGCAAAATATTGGTACTATGGCATACAAATTGGAGTTGCCTGCATTTTCACGAGTACACCTAGTTTTCCATGTTTCATGCTTAAAGAAGGTTATAGGTGACAAGATCCCAGTTCAAACTATATTTCCAGAACTTGACGAGGAAGGAAAAATCATATTGGATCCTAAATCCATCACTGACACAAGAATTCACTAGCTGAGGAATAGATCCATTTCAGAGTATCTCATTAAATGGAGGAAACTACTGGCTGAAGATTCCACTTGGGAATGAGTCTTTTATACAGAAGCATCCAAAGTTACTCAAGCATTGCGGACAACACTTGTCTCAAGGGGAGGGGCATGTTAAGCCCTAAATAATGGCTCATTACCCCTTAATTGGGGCATATTATATTAGTAATGTTATTTTATTTATGTCGGCTTTAGTCCATTAGTTGTAATTATACCTCCTAGTCTCCTATATATACAAAGGAGACATTTTCATTTTGAATCATCTTGTAATTGTACATTTATGTGGGCATAAGGAGGTTGCCCCCTCGAAGAGGCTTATTATCTGAATTTCTCTCTTTTTCAAGGTGTTGAGTACTTATTCTGAGGTTTTTCTATGCTATATTGATATTTGGTTCTTAACAATTGATATGTTTGTTTATTTATTTAATTATTATGCAGTCAATAACCTTTTATTCTCTGATGATTTTTGCACGTCTTCGCAATGGAATTGCAACTAGCAACTAGTCTGTGTGTGATGTGGTTGTACAAGCTCCCGCCGCATCAAGCTCATGGACACACGTAGTTTTACCCTCCATTTTACAAATGGTCTTGAATCTTGGTTCAAGGTAGAAGTCCTTAGTCTCTTTAAAATGCACTCCGGATGAAATATATAGATTTTGAATGTTATTAACTTCATCCCAAATCTTAGATCACTAAATTTGGAGCTATATAGAAGCATGGACATGCATTTCCATTAGGTCACTTTCTACTATTTTGGTTTCTCAATTTACAAGGTAGAATTTTCCTCTTTTACACAAATATCACTTTCATGTTTGCTAAGGAAAATCTAAATATGCAGACAAGTATAAAATTTTTAAGACACCCTCAAAAATTTGAATCACTCAAATTGCAGGTGTGTAAATACTTGGGAGTGCATTTTTGTGAAGCCCGACGTGCATTTCTATACAAATGTAGAAATTACAATTTAAAAGCAAAACACGTATTTTGCTCATTTAGGTATTCCATTTTAGTTTTTCTAGAGTCTTGTACATGTCGATATGTTTGTTTATTTATTTAATTATTATTCAGTCATATAACATTTTATTCTCTAATGATTTATACAGGTCTTCTCAATGGAAATGCAACTAACAACTAGCTTATGTGTGATGTGGTTGTACAAGTTCATACCACATCGATCTCATGGACACAGGTAGTTAGTACTCATTTTTCCACTTTAATTAGTGTGTGTGCAGAGTTTCCAAAGATTCATGTATATTTCAGCCCTTTGCCTAGGCATAAATAACCCTAGTATACAGTCTTTAGGGTTTACAACAAATTCATAGCCCCATAAATTGTAACTTGTAAATTTCCAACACCACAAATGGAATTTTTTTCCTAGGGCGTGCATTTTCCATCATGCCCTATTTTCATGCATTTACAAGGCAAATTTGAGGCTTTGAACACACTTGAGAGTTTTTGGTTTCAAAATTCAGAACTAAAGTATGAATATATGTAAAATGATAAATTCCAATCTCCACAATTTGAACCACTCAATTTGGAGGTCATAAGAGTCTTAGGCTCACATTTTATAGTAAGACAATTTTACCCTCCATTTTACAAAAGGTCTTGAATCTTGGTTCAAGGTAGAAGTTCTTAGTCTTTTTCAAATGCACTTCAAATGAAACATATAGATTTGTAATGTTATTAAATTCACCCCAAATTTTAGATCACTAAATTTGGAGCTATATAGAAGCATGGGCGTGCATTTCCATTAGGTCACTTTCTACTATTTTGGTCTCTCAATTTACAAGGTAGACGTTGCCTCTTTTACACAACAACCTGTTAGCGATAATTCTTGTCCTGGGCTCGAGAGCACCCGGACCTGCAGGTTGCACGGGAAACGCCCAAGCGTAGCACAGAAAAATCTCGTTTCTAGTTACCAATCAAGCAAGCGAGCAGTCTGATTCCAGCGACAAGGATCAATTGATGAAGCAGATCGACGGTTGGTGGGTAATTGCAGTCAGCCGAGTCACGCCAAGTATAGCGCAGAAGTTGTTAAGGGGGTGAACGGTCAGAAGTCTCCGTGGAGAACTCACGAAGTAACGAGGGTCGTTGATCGCGATCGGTTGATGCAGAGGTTCATTTCTTGAACTCGAGGTTCGTGAGTTCGGAGGGTGGACCATATCCTTTGGTTGCATGAGATCGCGAGTCGCGAGAATTATGGAAAAGAAAAGAAAAGAGCCATCACCTCTTGAGATTTTGCGGAAGGAGAGTGCCAAGGTTTGACACTCCAACTCGCGAGGTCGCGAGTTGCGAGAGGCGCTAGCACTTAAGCCCTAGCCGACGGTTACGTGTGGAGGGCACCGACAATAAAAAGAGCTGTACAGTATTGCCGAGATGATCAAGGCCGTCCATCTAGAGGGACACGTGGTGTGCGATTAGGCTCCTCTCCTTTTCGCCCATCGCGACTTTGAAACAGAAGGTCTAGCTCCTCCCAGCCGCGAGTCGCGAAGTGCCGAAGGCGTCCAGAACCTGGGCCCATCGTCTTACTAAGAAGATCTCAGCCGTCCATTTGAAGCGGACACCTGGCGCGTGATTGGGCCCCTCGCCTCCTCGCCCTTCATGAATTTGAAGAACGAGGACCAGCCTCCTCCCAGCCGCGAGATGCGAAGTTCCGAGGGCATTCGGGACTCGGGCCCACTGTCTTGCCGAGAAGATCTCAGCCGTCCATATGAAGCGAACACCTGGCGCGCGATTGGGCCCCTCACCTCCTCGCCCTTCGTGAATTTGAAGAACGAGGACCAACCTCCTCCCAGTCGTGAGACGTGAAGTGCCGAGGGCATCCGGGACTCGGGCCCACCATCTTGTCGAGAAGATCTCAACCGTCCATCTGAAGCGGACACCTGGCACGCGATTGGGCCCCTCGCCTCCTCACCCTTCATGACTTTGAAGAACGAGGACCAACCTCCTCCCAGTCGCGAGACGTGAAGTGCCGAAGGCATTCGAGACTCGGGCCCACAGTCTTGCCAAGAAGATCTCAGCCATCCATCCAGAAGGGACACATGGCAGCAAGTAGAGCCATCTCGGTGCTTCGCCCCTCGCGACTCCAACACACAAAAAGAAGCTTCGTTATTTTCCGAGGTGCGAGGTGCCGGGAGAATCTCGGGCCCGGGCTCATGACATCGCCAGGAGAAGTAAGAACCGTCAGATCTAGAAGGACACGCGGTGCCAGATTAAGCCTTCTCGGCATATCGCTCATCGCGATTTCAATCAGTAAAGGTTATCCCTTTCATATTCGCGAGCGCCGAAAGCATATGGTCATAGCCCATGGTCACTTGGGGAGAGGAAGGGGTTGCATAAAGAAGGCCCGAGGTGCCGAGTTCAGTTGCAGAGGGGATCATCGCGGCCTCTAGGCGCCATCGGATCTGATCTCCTTATTGTTTCTCTCCTGGAGTAAATGACGGCAGGCACGGGTGGTTGAGACTTCCTCTCATTCATTAAGTGAGGGAATGGAGGTTCTGGCAAGCCGTCTGCCCGAGGAGGTCCTGCGTATCGATTTTCTCAAAGAAGCCATGCCGAAGAACTTGACTCAACAGAGAAGTCTGCGCACGCTAGCCCGACACTTAATGGCTCAGCTACTCTCCTTGCAGGAGCCATGCGTAGTTAAGATGGCGCTTAAAAGAAGATATCAGTACGAGTTTGACTGAAGTGAAGTGACACCAAGCCTTGGGTAACTGAGTACGCCTTTGTGAGGCAATTTTCTCTGAGTATATAAACTCAGTCTTTGTAATTTGTAAGGGATCGATGGTTGAGCAGCGCTCCCGGTTGTAAAGTTTTAATGAAGCACTGTTACTCTGGTTATGTATGAACTTTTGAGACTTCTTGTCTTATGAATGCCAGTTCCTTTTACGCCTTTGTTACACTATGTTAGAGCAACTCGGAATTGGAGGATCCAGTCGAGTTGTGGCTATTATAGGATGATGTTGTAATGGATCACTGTAATAGTTGCGCTGTCTCTAATCAATTCCTGTGATTTTCCCAACGCTGAGCGACTTGGAATTGGAGGATCCAGTCAAGTCCACCTTCAGTTTCTCGAGGCCCTGAACCAAGCGGATCTTGCATTCAGAGTCTTTCTTCTACAAACTGCTGAAAGCCTGTTGCCCAAAGCTGTTTGTTCACCTTTCTTGATAAGTCTTCCATCTGCTCATCTTTTAATCAACCCACTGGCTGAAGTTAGATCAAGACCTCCTTTGTCCCATACATGCTAGACCCAGTCCCTGAGTTAGAGTGATATCTCCTCGAGCCTTTATCTCCATTTGATCATCCCTTTAAAAAAGAATCATGACATTAAACTGATGGGTGTCGGGCTCTGCTCCTGCAAGCAATCCAGGAGTGACTTCCGACGGTAACACAACCACTTTTATGTTTGCAAATGAAAATCTAAATATGTAGACATGTGTAAAATTATCTAAGACACCCTTAGAAACTTGAACCGCTCAAATTGCAGGTGTGTAAAGACTTGGACGTGGATTTTTGTGAAGCATGTCGTGCATTTTTGCACAAATGTGAAAATTACAATTGAAAAGAAAAACAAGTATTTTTCTCATTCAGGTATTCCATTTTAGTCTTTCTAGAGTCTCATACATGTTGATATATCTGTTTATTTATTTAATTATTATTCAGTTATCTAACCTTTTATTTTCTGATGATTCTTGCAAGTCTTCGCAATGGAAATGAAACTAACAACTAACCTATGTGTGATGTGGTTGTACAAGCTCCTGTTGCATTGAGCTCATGGACACAGTTAGTTAGTACTCATTTTTCCACTTTAGTTAGTGAGTGTGCACAGTTGCCAAATATTCTTGTATATTTCAACGATTTACTAACTTCTAGGCACAAATCACCCTAATATACAATCTTGAGGGTTTACAACAAATCCGCAGTCCCGTAACTTGTAAATTACCAACACCATACATGGAATTTTTCCAAGGGCGTGCATTTTTCATCATGCCCTGTTTTCATGGATTTGTTTTTGGAGTTACAAGGTAGATTTTATCCTTTCCGCACACTTGAGGGTTTTGGGTTTCAAAATGCAGAACTAAAGTATGAATAGAAGTAAAATGATAAAATCCAAACTCCATAATCTGAACCTCTCAATTTGGATGTCATATGAGTCTTAGGCATGCATTTTATAGTAAGACAATTTTACCCTCCATTTTACAAAAGGCCTTAAATCTTGGTTCAAGGTAGAAGTCCTTAGTATTTTTGAAATGCACTCTAGATGAAATATATATATTTGTAATGTTATTAACTTCACCCCAAATATTAGATCACTAAATTTGGAGTTGTATAGAAGCATGGGTGTGCATTTCCATCAGGTTACTTTCTATTGTTTTGGTCTCTCAATTTACAAGGTAGACATTGCCTCTTTTACACAACAACCACTTTTATGTTTGCCAATAAAAATCTAAATATGTAGACAAGTGTAAAATTACCTAAGACACCCTCAGAAACTTGAATCGCTCAAATTGAAAATGTGTAAAGACCTGGGCATGCACTTTTGTGAAGCTTGGCGTGCATTTGTGCACAAATGTAGAAATTACAGTTTAAAAGATTAGCAAGTATTTTGCTCATTCAGGTATTCCATTTTGGTCTTTCTAGAATCTCACACATGTTGATATGTGTTGACCCCTATATTTTTCTTTTCTCACTGTTCCATACTTGAAAATTTATTGTTTTCTCGCGGTCCCATATGTTTTTCCACAAGACTTCTGTGTTATGCAAAAAACCACCTCTCTTTTCCGTGATATACATATTGCACCATACTTAGTCACTTTTCCATATCTTGGCGGGTTTGCAGGTTGGCGGACTCATAGGTGCATCCTTTCATCTTTCGCTAGTCCATTGCCAACACTTAGTTTCTTTTTGTCTCTTTTATCGCAAACTCGTAGACTCGTGTTCTTTGGTATTTCATTCTTGTGACTTATCCATTTTATGACTCATGGCGGACTCGTGGACTCGTATAAACATTTCTTCCATACATGACTCCCTGCCATGACGTGTCCCTACTCTTTCACACTTCTCTAGATATATTTAATGATAATCCTACGAACTCAAGTGTTAATTAAATTTCAAAAAGGTCGTTATTAATGGCATGTTTCTCGAGGCAATCAAATTTATTTCATATTAATTCTTACATCCAAAAGAGAACTTAAGTAATATTATCAGGCAAGATCTTATCAATATTCTAAAACAATGTTGTAGAGAAGTTTGCCAACCTAGTTAAGATGGCCGAGAGAAAGAAGTATTTATGTGGAGATACTTTGAATTTGTTCGCCCGAGAAGATCACAACTATCATTGGTCAAGGTCCTATTGGTATTATGCAACTTTACCAAATAGAGACAACACAAAAGTTTGGACGTCAGGAATAACTCTTTTTGGGTGTGTCCCCAAAGTTTTTTACTGCAAAGAGATAGTCACTTGGTGTGCATACAAGTTTGTTCAAAATTGGAGGACAAATATTCCACTACAAAATGATTCCCCTATCTCTTTGGCACCATCAATTTTCAAGAAGTTGCTAAAATTACCAGAGTCGACTCTCATGTATAAAGGAGATGAAGCTAGAACTTTTCTCAAGGGAAGAAATAATAGAATAGAGCTTCTACAAGAATATTTGCAAGACCCTGCAACAATGCCACAAGATTTATCCAGAATTTAAGTTAGTTCCTTGAAAGACCCATATTAAGAAATTGCTTGGCTTTTTACTAGAATCACTGGTCAAGATTCCACGACGACCACTCCTCGGTTGGCCTTGTATATTTTACATTTCACAGTTGATGAAAATGCTATCTTTGATTGGGAAAAAAATATATCTACTGAAGTCTCTATACAATAGTAAATTTCAAGAGCGAGAAGAAGTTCTACATGGCTTCTTATTTTGTATTTTCCATTACATATTGTCACATTTTCAAAAGCTTGAGCATTGGGAAAAGGGTAAATTGCAAGGTCGACCCAGTAACCATGTGGTACCAATATTTGTGGAGACAAAAGGTTATTCATTATTTCTATGAAGTTCATAATGTTTTTATGTCTTCATTCAAGTAACTTCTTTTCGGAGAGAATACTTCCATATTGTCATTGGAAGCATTTGCTTTTCTAGATAGAAAGGGGATTTTGGAAAAATGGATGATTATAGTATTATCAAAATTTTATGTTTTCATGAAAAACCCCCTTTTCTCCCCTATTATTTACTAGATAAAGTATTCGTTATAGAAGTAGCAAGATAATACAAGTCTTGGTTTCATACATTCTATGAAAAAGGAAGAAACCATTCATCCCTTGGCCCTAGAAAGTTGGTGAATTTTTGTTGAAGGGAATTGCTAAAATTGATGAATTTGCTTCTTATCTCGATCAATACAAATTAAGATTTGCATAAGAGATTAAGGGTTTTGATCCTAATGGCCTCTTTTACAATCATATGGTATCATTTGGAATTAGTCTTGCATTGGATAATACCCTTATATTTGGATAAGAAGAAGGCGATAGACACAACCCTCCTATTCAGGATATTGAGAAAAAATCTAGTGATATAGAAACTGTTGTAAGTACCACAGAGCATTACAAACAAAGGGGAAAACCCTCAGGTGAAAGAAGTGCCCGATATCATGTTGTTTCTCATATAAGTGTTCTTCCCAAAGTAAATTCTCAGCCTGTAGCATCTCAACAAAGGAAATCCTCGATTAATAATTTAGCTGATGGTGGTGAGAAGAACCCTCCTCAAGGAAAATTAGAAAACCTTCATAAGATGAAAGTAAAAAGAAAAAGAAACAACTCTCAACAAGAGGAGGAAAAACAACACATACCTAAAAATGAAATTTCTCTTGAAGACATGGTTTTAGATGTTGATATTGAGAATATCCAGTTTCCTTATGAAGAAGAGCGAGTACAAGAGAACACGCGATTTACTGTTGAACTTTCCATCCAGAATGAAGTTTTCTCAGATGAAGAAAATTTCTTTGTACATAATGCATTGTTTGATAAATCTTCCAAGAAACTAATTTTAAAATAACCTCAGAGAATAAAAAGGAAAAATATTGCTCCACAATTGATCTAAGAGATATTCTTGTGTCTAAATTAACTTCAATTCACAGAGTTACATGAGATGCATTAGATATGTCCATAATTGATATGGAAGAAGAAAATTTCAGGCTTAAAGAAAGAGTAAAAGAATTGGAAGCGACCTTGATGCCTCCACCTATATTAGCCACCCTTGTTTCCATGGTCCAACTTGGTGGAATCTTTCATAGAACCCAAAATGCAAGCTTAAGATTGAGAGGAGCCACAAGTTTACTTACTGCTACATGACATTTTGTTGAAGAAAACATAAACAAAAGAATGTCACTCATTTTAAATACAAGGGATTTAACAAAACAATTTTCCTCTTGGTCTCAGTATACAAAATAACAAGGAATATTTGAATGCAGACATAACAAATGATGAATGATTTTTCAAACATCGAGTTTCCTTGTTCGCTACAAAGGTTTTGGGAATGACAGAACAAAGAAGAAAACACGAAGATTTTCCTTCTCAAAGTTGTATAAAGCAATTAAAAGCATGTTGGATTCAAATAATTAATATATTAAGGGGACTTTTAAGTGAACTTAATGACTTAACATGAAAAAAGAGCAAGGCATATTGAAAAATAATTGGGTTAGATATTGCAGTCACTACTATTGAGGTATCACATCCAAAGTTGATAGCCAATTCAATTCTCCCAACTAGACAACTATTTACGGAACACGTTGAGACTTTGAAAATTTTATCGACAGGGAAATTTCACTGTATGGTAGACTACACTAATGATGATATTGATAGTTGGTTCATTGAATATACAAATAAGAATGAAGATATTGAGACCACCTTGCAAAATTTATCAATTAACTTTAGAGAAATTGAAAATGAATTATTTAATATCAAAGTCAAGCAAGAGGTGATTGTTGCTCCCTTAAGGGATTATATTGAAGAATGGTTAAAAAGGGATTTAATGAAGATTACTGAGACTCCAATGAAAGCAATTAGTGTTAGTCATATAACCACAAAAAGAAAAGATACAAAAGGCACATCAACAAGCAAATGAATCCGAGAGAGATTCATCACAGTAAGTCTAGAGATCACATTTTTTCTCAAAATTTTCCTTTCAGATCAGAAATCATCCAATTACATTTATTATTTACTTGAAAAACATAACTAATTTTTTATCCTTTCTCTCTCTGTTATCACTTTGTAATTTGCCCAAGGCCGTGGGGACAGTCACAGAGGCAACATCAAAACCACTTCGAGTCTCAGATCTAGCCCTCCAAGAATCAGAGAGGGATCTCTCTATTTGATATAGATTTGTTTGAATAGATATTAGGCTAGCTAATGAGTTCAGAGTTTGGATTTTAGATTTGAGGTGTTTGGCTAAAAGGACTGCTTAGAATCCCATTGGGCTATGGGGTCTGTGACAAGTTTGAAATCAAACGCAGATTTACAAGGTATTTCTACAGGGTAAGTTAATGCAAACATTGCATACTTTTAAAGTAAAGAGGTGTACAACAGAAGCAGAGGAGATGGTCAATCACAATAACAAAGCAGTTAAGAATTTCGTCATTGTAATATCGGAAGAAAACATTAAGATTTTAAAAGCTCGACACAGAGTATCAGAGATAAATTTTGTGCTAAATCTCCTTTTAAAAATCAGAGAAAGAAAACATAATGATGTCTGAGTAGAATCACATTCGACAAAGAAAGAAGACTTCACCAACCGTCAACACACAAGAATCCTGTGAAAAAGTCCCTTTTATTGCTGATGAATTTGAAAAATATTACAGAGTACAGCCTCCTTGGGAGCCAGAATCAACAACAATTTTACATTAAGATCACATAAATAAATAAGAGAGATCCCCCATCAAGTTTAGGAAGTCAGATTCAACTGCCTCGACCAAAATAACAACAAATCCCCAAAAATCCTGAACTGTCCGCCATGAAAGATGGGCCAAATTTTTGCAAAAAAGGGGTTTGCTCAGACATATGTTTCTCTTTAATGCTGACACCTGGGAAAAAAATGAAGGAGGTTATTGTAGATGAGTATGTTGCGGACAAAAAAATATTTTAGTTTCTCCAAATTCTCCTCCATCTCGCCGAAACGGCTCCCACAAAATCAGGGCTGAAACAGAAAGAACTAGAAATCCGAAAAATGAGGCTGAAAGATAGCTTCGATTCTCCCCGATGGTGGCACCTGTACAAAAACTGAGAGAGGTTTTTGTTCTTCATCCTGTTTTGGAAAAAAAACTCTCTTGGTTTTTCAAAATTCGCTTTAGTTTGCCCGAAATCGTCTTCAGAAACCGGCTGGTCAAAAATGCTATGAAAACGGTTTTTTTTGGGCAAGGTGG
>ML787787.1:76605-89595 GCA_009831015.1 Picea engelmannii
TTTTTTTTTTTTTTTTTAACTAAAACGGTTATGCATTTTATTAATTGGAAAATCCAGCTGGCCGGAGCCTTACAACCTTCACAAAAGCCTTCTACCTTCTACATTCTTTTACAAGCTGCTGTCCTTTTCAAGGAATACATATTTTTATTGGGTCTCCACTGTTTATGCTGAGTTCTCCTTGGGCCAAGAGGCAACCTTCGTTGGCTAATTTGTCTGCTTCTTTATTTGATTCTCTGAGTATATGGTAGCAGTTGAAGGAGGTGAAGTCTTTAAGAATGTGTCTTAACATTTGCAGATTCTTGTTTAGGCCAACATCTTTAAACTGTCCTCTTGAATGAATCATTTTGATCAAGATCTCGGAGTCTCCAAATGCTTGTATCTCCCGATGTCCTCTTTCCTTGGCTATCTGGCAAACTTTTATCAGACTCAAGATTTCTGCTTGATTGTTGGTTCGCTGTCCGAGTCCCTAGCAAAAGGTTTCTAGTATTTTCCCTTCACTGGAGTAAATGATTCCTCCAGCTCCCGCTATCCCAGGGTTTCCTTTGGAGGCGCCATCGAAGAAGACTGAAGTTATGCCTTGCTTCTGCCACCAACTCTGGAATATGTCGTGATTGTCTCTTAGCCTCCATTCTATTTCAAGGTGGGATTTTTCAGTGCTATGGATCCGAAGGTTCAACACGGAGGCGCCGAGCCACTTCTTTTCTTCCTGCTGCATCGAGGTATCGGTTTTGTGATTTTGGGAGCTCAAAGTTTCTAGGAGGAGGGATTTTTCTTTCGCTGCTACCATGTTGGGGGTCCACTCTGTGTTGTTGAATATTTGCTCATTTCTTGCTAGCCAAAGCTTCCAACACACGTACTTGGGGATGGAGATCCAGATTCTGGCCCATAATGTTTTCAAGGAGAGCGAAGGGTAACTGTCCTTCCAAGTTGTAAATAGATCCACTACTGGGATGTTGGTGGGGGCAGCGACCTTGAGGCCATGGAGGATAAGATGCCAGACTTTGTTTGCAAAATGACAGCCTACAAATAAGTGATCCGAGGTTTCCATGGCTTCTCTGCATAAAGAGCATCTGTGTGGACCGACAATTTTTCTTTTCAATAAATCTTCACCAGTGAAAATATTTTTGTGCATTAGTGTCCAGAAGAAGAAATTTACCTTCAGGATTGCCATTGAGTCCCATACCTCCAACCAAAACCTTGCCGAGAGTGGTCTATTTTTCTATTGCTATAGCAGAACGTAGCCTTTAGCTGCTGAATATGTTGCTTTGGGTCCCCAACCCCAAGTGTCTTTTTCTGTCATATGCACTGGAGATGCCTCTCGAAGCTCTGCTTTGAGCATTTCAGGTTGCTGGAGGAGACGATATGGGACATTGCCGAATTGCTACTCTGACCAGGAGCCGTCTTCATCCCACTTTGATATATCATAGATGCTCTGCATACCTTTGCGCTCAAGAAATTCACGAATTTCAGTCAAGCTAGCGTTTAAAGCAAGAGGCAGATTCCCCATTATCCTATATGTCCAGAGATTGGTTCGTTTACCATTGCCAGGGACGTGGTACGGATTTTGGATGAAAAATCGCGCCCCTTTGATGCACAATTGCCATAAAATCATGGTCTTCCTGCTCATGGCATTTTGAAGGTTTCTGATTTTGGCATTTGGAATATATCTGTGTATTAACGTTTTGCTGACAGGGTGAGTGGGATCGCTATGCATCTTCCACAGGATTTTTCAACCAAGAGCTGTGTTGACAAGAGCTGGATCACAAATATGCAGCCCACCTTCTCTCAGAGGCCGCTTGACTATCTCTCAACTGACCAAGTGAAACTTTCGTTGATTCCCTTTCCCACCATGCTACAAGAAATCTCTCAGCAGTTTGTTGATCTGCCCAGCTATCGAATTGGGTGCCAGGAGATAGGACGCTTGATAGATCGACAGTGAGGAGATGACTGCTTTTATCAGGGTTAATTTGCCTCCATGGGTGAGCCAATATCCTCCCCAGGCTTCGATTTTTCCTTTGATTTTTGCTAAGACTCCTTCCCACAGGCTGATCTGTTTATACCCAATGTTAAAGGCAGCCCAAGATACTGTATCATTTCCCATTTGGAATTCCCTTTGAACCCCAAGGTGCGTGCTATCTTTTGAATTTCATGATCTGCAACATTCCAACTGTAGACAACACTTTTCCTTTCACTTATCAGAGCTCCAGACACCTTGCAGTATGCTTGAAGAGTGCCCTTGAATGCAGAGGCTACTCTGTTTGAGGCTCCTCCTAGCATGAGAGAGTCATCCGCAAACAGAGCATGGTTTATAGGTTTAAGATTCTTCGTTATTCTCAAGCCTGGGGCTGCTCCTATTATCCTTTCCTGTTCCAACTTCCTGTTGAGGGTGTCCACCATTAATATGTACATAAATGGAGAGAGGGGGCATCCTTGCATCAACCCCCTTGTAGATTTGAAGAAATTTGTTGGTCTCCCGTTTACCAAGGGGGCTATCCATGGGCTGTGTGTATAGGCTTGTATCAGTTTTACAAACTCTTGATCAAATCTAAATGAAAGAAGCACTTGATACAGGAAGGACAACTTTACTCTGTCGAAGGCATTTGCCATGTCTAACTTAATCAACATGCCTTTCTCTTTTTTGAGGTTGCTGGAGTGCATAGCTTCCTGAACTTGGATTAAATTGTCCAAGATATGTCTTCCTTTGACGAATCCTCCTTGCGATTCTGAGATGAGCTTGCCCAGCAGAGGTTTTATTCTGTTTGCAAGGAGTTTTGCAATTATCTTATAAGAGGCATTACATAGGGAGATTGGCCTGAATCTGTCGAAAGAGGCAGGATTTGTTTCTTTCGGGATTAGTGCTAGGAAAGTAGAATTGGTGCTGCCTCCTATTTTTGCTTTTTGTAGGAATCCTTTTATCATTCTGATGAGGTCAGATTTGATTATATTCCAGCAGATCCTGTAGAAGTGGATAGTGAACCCATATGGACCTGGGGCTTTGTCGGGATCCATGGACCAGATGATTTTGCTGATTTCTTCTTCACTGGTTGGGCTCAGTAATGCTATGTTATCTTCTTTTGTGACCAGGGCCATGATGTTCGTGAGGAATTCCTTGTAGCCTTCTTCATTGTCATCATTCTCTTTGCTGTAAAGTTGGTGGAAATGTGAGACAACAACGACCTTTATTTGATCTATTCCTTTGCAAAGCTTCCCATCGTTGGTTGTGATCTCAGAGATGTGGTTCCTAGAGAGGTGGGCTTTAAATTGATGGTGGAAGTAGGATGTATTTCTGTCACCAGATTCCAGCCAAAGGCTACGGGATTTTAGTCTCCAATATTCTTCTTCATTTCTGAAGGAGCGGTAAGTTTTGCATTGGGCTGCTTGCTCCTTTTCCAAATCTGTTATGGCAATATCTAATGTTTCCATTTCATTCTGCAGCTATCCCAACTACTGCACTAACTCCTTTATTTGGGTATTGGGATTGCTTTATGGGAATTTGCTCCATTCCTTGAGGAATTTTTTTGTTATTTTTAATTTTTGTTCCCAGACAAAGTTGGGAGAGCCAGTAACTGAGGTAGACCATGCCAATCGGACCGTCTCTGCGAAACCACTCTTTATTTTCCACAATGGGCTGAAACTGAACGGGATTGGGCCTAAATTTTCTTCTTCCTCTAGCAGAAGCAAGATGGGTTTGTGGTCCAAGGTAAGCTTGGGGAGGATGGCAGTGGAAATCAAATTCCTTTCCAACATCGAAGTGCTTTGGACCAGAAACCTATCCAATCTGGCAGATATGTGTTCCTCCCCTGTCCTGTTATTGGTCCAAGTGTACAGCCCTTTGCGTGGTTTAAAATCCATTAGGTCCCAATGTTGTATCATATCTTCTACTACAAAAATCATTTGGTCCTTGCTGGACCTTCCTCCCCTCTTTTCTTTTCCATTCATGACTAGGTTAAGGTCTCCAGCAATGATTATGTTGTTTGGGGAATTTTGTTCTAGAAACTCATTTAAAGTTTTCCAACATTCTTTCTTTTCAGAGTGCAAAGTCAGAACATATAAATTGAATAATGCGATGGTTAACTTACTTGCTATGTGCTTCAGCTCTGTAAAGCTCCAATGCTGAGTGTTCTAGGAGTTGACAAGGCTGAACTGTTCTGCCTTCCACAGTGTTGCTATACCTCCGGAGGAGCCCCTTGCGTTGATTGTTTTCCCTGTGTTTTTCTGCCATTTGTTTTTGCTAATCTCTAGAAGGGCTTCCCCTTTGATTTTTGTCTCTTGGAGAATGAGGATATATGCTGGTTCCACTTTCATCAGATCCTTGACCGCTTCAATTTTTGTTGGGTTCCCCAGTCCTCTGCAATTCCAAGAGACGATTTTCATTACTTGCTGTTGGGGGTGGTTGGGCCTCCTCCTTTTAGAGACCTTATTCTTGTGTTTCTGCCGATTGACATTTCTATGGTGGGTTGGCTTCCTTGGGTCTTTTGTCTTTCTGCCTCTTCCTCCCTTGCTTCTTTGCGAGATTTCCTTCCTTCTCTTTTAGCTGGCCTTTCTAGGATCTCGTCCTCCGAGGAGCTTGATGGATCTAGTGCTTTCTTTCTGGCTATGTCAGCATATGAGGGAGAGGGGGCTACTTCCAGGGTTCCTGCCGTTTGCCCAGGTGCCCCTGTATCTTTCCCATTTGGAGGGGGACTTGGTTGTATCCTGCTGTCCATGATAGTTTTTGGCTCTTTTGTGTCCTTGTTGGGCTTTTCTGTTTGAGGTCTTGGTTGCGGCGAAGGGTTGGAGCTCCCATCGATTTTCTCTTGCTCTAGTTGCCCGGGGTTGCCATTCTTCATTGCTCCTTTGGTTCTGGATTTTGCTGTCCCTGTTTTCTGGACTGCGATCCACTGATTTGCTTTCGCATTCTCACTCTCTTCTACATTCTTTTTTTTGCAGTGCCTTGCAAAGTGGCCGTAGCCGTGGCAGTGCCGACATTTGAAGGGTAGCTTCTCATAGTCTATCTCCTGAATATGCATCCGGTCTGCAACAGTGAGTTTGATTGCCTCTGGTAATCCCACTTCCAGATCAACCTCCACGCAGATCCGTGCGCATGAGTATTGATCTTTTCTCGCTGCTTGATCTATGTACCTTCCGAGCGTGTTGCCGATTGCATGCAATGATTTTTGATTCCAGCAGTGTAAAGGGAGATGAGGTAGACGAACCCACACTGCGACGACAGAGGGCACATCCTAAGCTGGATCGAAATCCAGGGTCCATTTGTTCAGATATAACCCCTATGGCCCCATGAAGTACGGGCCGTTTCTGAAGATGATGTTTTTATCTTCAGGGTTTTCGAAGACGAATACAAAGTATCCTTTCCCTATAAAATGACTCTTTATTCCTTCTGATATGAGTGGGTTCCAGTTCCTCTGCACCCAAGCTTCAACGAATTTGGGAGAGGGCCAGAGCCCGGTGAATTTCCCGCTGAGTCCTCTGTCTGCTAGGTTGACTGTCGTTCTGCAAGTTTCTTCCAGAGGCAATTCAACGCTAGGGATGCATTCCAGTTTCTTCACAAGTTTCTGTTGTGCTGCTGATGGCGGTCTCTTGGAGGCTTTGGCGACCAGCCTCCTGAAGGCATCAAGTTCTGGCAAAGGGGGAGGGGTAGGGATGGTGCCCCCACCAGCGTCCATGGCTGGGTAGCTCCTGTTCGCTGCACTGTGCATGCACTAGGTCGCGTCCTCACGCCCCTGCGCGCTCCGATTTGTATTTTTTACATGTATCCTTCTACTAGTTATTAGCTAGTTTAACCTATTCTAACTATACTAAAATTATTAATTAATCTAATTAATTTGTTTTATTGCTAACATCATTGTTAGGACCACATATTGCACCTTTTTGCCCATACTTTTTGTCATTATTATACCCTTCATCACTAGTGTTTAGACTCATAATATCACTACATCTGATCATTCCAAGGTATACAATGACCTTTCTCATTATTATATGCTTAATCTGTTTTGCATAATACTTTACATTACTTTTGGACCTAACCATTGATTAGAAGCGTATAAGTGTCCATATTTGCAGAATCGTGTTCAAGGCAGATGCTGAAACACAGAACTATCTAAAGTCGCTGCTGAAACACGGAAGCTGCTACACAGTCCGAAGATGCAGATGCTGAAACACGGAGCTGCTACACAACCTGAGGACGCATAAGCCGAACACGGAGCTGTCACTCAGTCCAGAAGTACAGATACTGAGACACAGAGGAGGCCGCCACGATGCTGAAACACGAGTCCTGACAGCTAGCAGTCAAAGCCGACATAGTTAGGAGCGCAATTCACGTGGCTGAACAGAACGTGNGATTGCAAGATAGTTGTTCTTACCCATTGCAATATTATTTTAAATGTAATCCAGGATTCTTAATTTGAACTATAAAGAATTGCAATAGGGAGATTACTTTCCTGTGATTCAATCCAGAGCTTCAGTTCACTTCAGCAAGTATATATAGAATGATTTCCTTACTACAACACTAAGTGCTTTTGGAATTGAGCATATATAGTGCGCAACTATCTTTGAAACAAAAGACTTCCCTGGGTTGATAATTTATGTTTCACTTGGTTGTTTGAAATTAATTAAGAAATTATAGTGACCAACAATCATTAACTTATTGTTGTTTTTAGCCTAAGTTTGTTTATTCTTGGATGAGTGGCAGGCGAGGAATAGTCAATGGGACAAAAGGCCAAGGGAGTGAGGGCACAGAGGTGGATGAAGGATGCAGTAAGGTGATGAAGGATCGGATGAAACAGATGGAGGGGAAAAAGGGGTCAACCGAGCCAGAAGTCTTCATCACAGGGGCAATGCCAAATCAACAGTCGAAGAATTGAGTTACCTATAATTATAGGACCCCAACATAATCTCCACCTGGGGATGGAAACTCTTTCAGGAGGTGTCGAGAACCACTAAAATCTGAACATGTAGACCCGTGCTTTATTCATTGGGCTGATCCCAAAATCTTATTCTGCAGCTTGTACCTGTGTTGATCTTTCAATTGAGATCACATCAAAATGAAACTACTAGAAAAGAGATGCTCAAAATGCTGAGCTTATTCATACTCTCCTACCTACCCTATACTGCTGAAAATCATGCTAAATTGAATAATACAAAAATGCCAATGTATCCAATCAAGTAGCTGCTGAGACCAGAGGACTGCTTGACTGCTTGTTAGAACAGTAAAAAAGGCAGCTTGAACTTTTGCCCATAGATTCAAAACTGCAAAGTGTAAAGGCCACTGCTGAAAACATGATTGATCTTCACAACAGAGACCTCAACAATCCTGAAGAACAAAAGTAATGTCGGAAATAGATTGGGGCTCTGTAGTGAAAAATTTCTCCATATAGGTGACTATAGGATCAAGGTAGAAATGACATGTTCCTTGATTTTTAGATTCATCCAATTGAGTAACATGCTCTAGCACTGTATCTATGTTATTTGCATCCTCATGCAATGGCTGATATGGCTGCAACTTTTCTGATGGGTTTTGAAATGATGCTTCTGCTGAACACACCCCTGTAGCTGACTATTTGATCATATCCATATCATAATAGTTTTTGAAATCATTGGGAGTAAATGAAAATTGGCTTTGAAAACACAATCCATGCAGCATATCAGCTATAGGGTCATAAAATATTTCAGATGACGGTGGCATTGGATCTACTGGTACTTCATGGCTTACACTGTGACTTTCAACTAGAATTTGACCAAGATTCCCTCTCAAAATTTGAAATGAATTAAAACACAGAGGCAATGAATCAAGATGGATCAACTCATCACCTGTTTCAGGCATCATGATTTCATCTGAGGTTTGACCTTCAAAAAGGCTCAAGGGTTGCACCCCTGGATCAACTTCTGTATCTCCCTTGTTTTCCTCAACTGATGCATTAGAACATTCCTTGTCCTTTCTATATGCAATATGATTGTAATGTTTCCTCAGGAGCGAGGCAAAACATAAGAGCATACAGTTTTCATTTTCTTTAAAAGTTTCTGCATTTTGATCATTGTTGTCATAATTTCCATGTACATATTGATTGTTCTACTGGGATTGCAAATGATCTTCTTCCTCCCAACAATATGTTGCTAATTTCTCTGGAAAATTCATCTTGATATCCTCCTCATCATACTGATCATGCTTGGGTAAATCATCCATGAATGAAATTTCATCCAACATGCACATCATATGAGCTGATGGCTCTTCAACAAGCTTTGTGGAGTTTCATCTTTGACTATATTATGAATCAAATACATGAAATAATTCTTTGGTGGTTCAAAATACAGAGGTCGGGTTGCAAAATGTTTGGGGACATTGATCCTTTTCCGTTATGGCGCTAATGGAACATAAGGTCTTTGAACAACAAGCTCATATTTCCTACTAATCTTCTACATCATCTCCCTTACAGTGTTTGCCAGAACATCTAGTTTCACTTTTGAGGATGTCATTCGTTCCTCTTCTTGTCTATCTTCCTCTTCTGCCCTTAAATTTGCCTTTCAGTTCAACAAGTTATCTTCCACATCAACTGCAACCTTTTGCATTTCTTCAAGGCTTGCAATGTTCCTTTCTCTTAATTGGAATGTCATCTCAGGATCGAAGGCATCTGGGTAATGCAAGTGAGCTGATCCTGGGGGTGGCCTTATATCAGCAGGCATTGCATGATACACTTGGTTGAACCTTGTTGAAAACTGATGTACTATTTCCCCTGGCTGTCTTTTCAAATGGTCATACTCTTATAGGATGAGAAAGGCATTTCTCATGATCACCCATCGATCTAGGAAAACTTGCACAAACTGATGGAAATTGGTAATGCTTGCAGCTGAGAGATTTTTAAACCAGTTCTTAAATTTACCTTGCAAAGACAGGGCAAACATTCTTATATATACATTGTTAGCTTCAACCTCATAAAGGTCAAGGAAATCTTCAAACCTCTAGATGTGTTTTTCAACAGTAATATTAGCATTCTCTCCATCAAACCTGGGCAGATTATTGGTATAATTTGCAGGGAGGTCATGGATGACAGAAGGAAAAACCAGAGGTTTGTATCTGTCTGGGACTTTCACAAGTATAGGAGGTAAAGCAAGGAGCTTAGAACAAGCTAGAATTTTAACCTGTGAATCTGGAATTTTTACATATGTATAAGAGATTTTTACATCTATAGGAAATAAGGCAGGAGGCTTATGTCTATCAAGGCTTACTATAGGTATTTGAGTGTGTACCAGAGCTATGGGAATGAGCTCAATCCTTTGAGGTTCTTCAGTTTGAAAATGATCATCCTGAATTTCGACAATATACTATGGACCAAGATCATGATAAGAGAGAAAGTAATTACAGATGAAACCAATAATATCATGAATACAATTCGAGCTCAAGTACCTAGTATTTCTAGGCTGCTTGGTCATGCTTCCGGTTCTTCCTCCAGTGGAGTCTTTGAGTTGGCACTATCTAGAGCTGATTGGAGTCGCCAAGTGAAAGATTTCAGCCTTCTTGTGTCTGGTCGCTGTCCACCATCAATGATTGGGGCTTTCCCCAGTATGGTCGCCATTCTCTTATCACTCTATAATTTGCCCAAGGCTATGGGGACAGTCACAGAGGCAACATCAAAACCACTTCGAGTCTCAGATATATCCCTCCAAGACTTAGAGAGGGATCTCTCTGTTTGATATAGATTTGTTTGAATAGATATTCTGTAATTTGCCCAAGGCTGTGGAGGCAGTCACAGAGGCAACATCAAAACCACTTCGAGTCAGGGATCTATCCCTCCAAGACTCATAGAGGGATATCTCTGTCAAATTTAGATTTGTTTAGAATAGGATAATAGGCTAGCTATGCAGAATAGGATATGTTCTTGGAGTTTTCTGGTTGAGATAGCAAAATAGGACCATTGGTCTATGGGGTCTGTGTTATAAAGGTAAAGATCAAAGAATAGATATAAAGATTCTTTTCACAGGGCAGGATAATGCGACTATTGGATTCTTTAGAAATAAATTGATGGACAACAGAAAAATACGAGATTATCAATTAAAGTAAAGAAGCAATTAAGAATTTCTTTACTGTAACATCAGAGGATGAACATTTAGATCTTTAAAAGCTAGAAACAGAGTACACAAAGGTAAATTATGCAACTTTAACTCCTTTTAAATGATCAGACCAGAAAACAAGATGATAACTAAGAGAGATAAACATTCAACGAAGAAGAGAAAAACTTCACCAACAACTAACACACAGGAATCCTGTGAAACGTCTCTTTGTATTACTAGAAGATCTCTTGATAAAAGTTACAGTGCTTACAGCTTTCTAGGGCCTAAAGATCAACAACCATTTTACATTAAAACCACATCAATAAATAGGAGAGATTCCTCCTCAAGTAAGGAATTCGTATTCAACCACCTCGGCCAAAAATAACAGCAAATCCCCAAAAATCTGGAACTGTCCGCCATAAAAAGGGCCCGAAATTATACAAAAAAGGGGTCCGCATAGACATCTGTTTCTATTCAATGATGACACCTAGGAAAAAATGGAAGGAGGTTATTGTATATGGGCATGTTCTGGACAACAAACACCTTTGTTTTCACCAAATTCTTCTCCAGCTCACCGAAACAACTCCCACAAAATCAGGATTGTAACAGAAAAATGAAAAACTGGAAAAATGGGGCTCGAAGATGGATTCGATTCTCCCTGCTCATAGAGCCTGTGCAAAAACCGAGAGAGGTTTTTGTTCTTCATCTCGTTATGGAGAAAAAAATCTCTCTGTTTTTCAAAATTCATTTTTGTTTGCCTAGAATCCTTCCCGGAAAAAAACTGGTCAAAATGGCAAAAATGGCGGTTTTGAGTTTTTGGGGGAGGGCGGTTTTT
The DNA here is from genome assembly GCA_009831015.1 of Picea engelmannii. Classification (NCBI taxonomy): domain Eukaryota; kingdom Viridiplantae; phylum Streptophyta; class Pinopsida; order Pinales; family Pinaceae; genus Picea; species Picea engelmannii. The sequence goes on from ML787787.1 coordinate 87,482, forward strand.
TGGAGAAAAGTGGTATTCCGGACCCCCCCTGAGGTGGTAAGTGGTATTGGGAGGGGGGCATCCGAAATCACCTAGAGGTGACAAGTGTTTCTCCCAATACCACTTTTCAGACCCCCCCCCCTCCATTAAAGTTCGAAAAGCACAGGGGGTCTGTAATTTTTTATGTCCATGGATTTGTTTTATTTGGGGATGTGTGCCTGAAGTTGTGGGTGTTAATGTGTTTGACTTTTGATTATATATATACTTTTTAATTTTTGTATTTACGTTTTTACTATGTGTCGTTTATTGTTTTATTTAATGCATGTTTTTATTAATGTTTTATTTGTTTTTATTTATTTGTTTACGTTTTGTTATTTGTTTTTAATGTTTATAATATGTTTTTTATTTAATTTGTTTTAATTTTAAGTTTTTTATTTTTAATTTTATTTTATTTTGTTTTAATATTTTTACTATGTTTTATATGTTTTATTTAAATTAATAAACACTAACGTAATTATTAATTAATTAATTAATAACTAGTCTAACATATTTTAATTAAACTAACTATACTAATTTTATTACTAACATTATTAATTTATTGTTCTTTTTGTTTATCCTAAGTTTGGTTTATGAAGGGATGAGTAGCGGGCGAGACACACTCAATGGGTCAAAAGAACAAGGGAGTGAGGGTGCAATGGTAGATGAAGGATGCATCAGGGTGATGGAGGATCGAGCGAAATGGATGGAGGGGGAAATGGAAACAACCGAGAGACCAGCAAACCAAGAACTTCATCACGGGGGTGATGCCAAATAGAAACTGAAGAAACAAGTTACCTATAATTATAGGACCCCAACATACTCTGCACCTGGGGATGGCAGCTCTTTTGGGAGTTGTCAAGAACGACTGAGCTTTGAACATGCAGACCGGTGCTTTATTCTTTGGGCTGATCCCAAAATCTTATTTTGCAACTTGTACCTATTTTGATCTTTTAGCTGAGACAAAATAAAAAAGAAAACTGCTGAAAAAGAGATGCTTAGAATGTTGAGCTTATTCACACTCTCCTATGATAATCAACTGCAATCACTGCTCAACTAGGTAATGGAAAAATGCCAATGGAGCCAATCTAGTGGCTGAAAGGACTGCTTAGAATCCCATTGGGATATGGTGTCTGTGACAAGTTTGAAATCAAACGCAGATTTACAAGGTATTTACACAGGGCAAGTTAATGCAAACGTTGGATCTTTTTAAAGTAAAGAGGTGTACAACAAAAACAGAGGAGATGGTCAATCACAATAACAAAGCAGTTAAGAATTTCGTCATTGTAATATCGGAAGAAAACATTAAGATTTTAAAAGCTTGACACAGAGTATCGGAGATAAATTCTGTGCTAAATATCCTTTTAAAAATCAGAGAAAGAAAGCATAATGATGACTGAGTAGAATCACATTCAACAAAGAAAGAATACTTCACCAACCGTCAACACACAGGAATCCTGTGAAAAAGTCCCTTTTATTGCTGATGAATTTGAAAAATATTACAGAGTGCAGCCTCCCTGGGAGCCAGAATCAACAACCATTTTACATTAAGATCACATCAATAAATAGAAGATATCCCCCATCAAGTTTAGGAAGTTGGATTCAACCGCCTCGGCCAAAAATAGCAACAAATCCCCAAAAATCCTAAATTGTCTGCCATGAAAGATGGGTCGAATTTCTGCAAAAAAGGGGTCCGCTCAGACATCTGTTTCTATTTAATGCTGACACCTGGAAAAAAACTAAAGGAGGTTATTGTATATTATTATGTTTCGAAAAAAAACCTCTTTTGGTTTCTCCAAATTCACCTCCAGGTCGCCGAAACAGCTCCCGCAAAATCAGGGCTGAAACAAAAAGAATCAGAAATCTGAAAAATGAGGCTGAAAGATAGTTTCGATTCTCCCAGATGGTGGTACCTGTGCAAAAAATGAGATATTTTTTTGTTCTTCATCCTGTTATGGAGAAAAACCTCTCTCGATTTTTCAAAATTCTCTTTATTTTTCCTGGAATCGTCTTCAGAAATCAGCTGGTCAAAAATGCTGTGAAAGTGGTTTTTTTTGGGCAAGGTCGTATTCCAGACCCCCCTGAGGTGGTAAGTGGTT
>ML787787.1:89797-153243 GCA_009831015.1 Picea engelmannii
GTTTTAGTTTTTTTTTTTTAATTTTTAGTTTTAGTTTTATGTTTTGTTTTAATTTATTATTTTTATTACTTTATTTTATTTTTAATTTTTGTTTATTTTAATTTTATTTTATTTTAGTATTTTTATTATGTTTTTAATTTTTAAGTTTTGTTTAATATATGTATTTTTATATTGTTTTATATATATATGTTTTTTAATTAATTTAAATTAAGGGAACACTAACCTAATTACTAACTTAAAGAATTAAATTAATTATTTATTAGTTATTAGCTAATTTAACCTATTCTAACTATACTAAAATTATTAATTAATCTAATTAATTTATTTTATTGCTAACATTATGAACTTATTGTTCTTTTTAGCCTAAGTTTGTTTATTCACGATGAGTGGCAGGCGATGAATAGTCAACGGGACAAAAGGCCAAGGGAGTGAGGCCATAGAGGTGGATGAAGGATTGGGTGAAACGAATGGAGGGGAAAAAGGGGTCAACCGAGCCAGAAGTCTTCATCACGGGGGCAATGCCAAATCAACAGTCGAAGAATGGAGTTACCTATAATTATAGGACCCCAACACTCTCCAGGTTCAACCTTGTTTTTTCCTTGATCTAGCGACTCCATTCTCTTCTCTTCTTTTTATTTTATGGTCCGCGGGAGCCCCAATCCCAGTCCTTTTGGAAAAACACATTAATTTTCATCAGACTGTAAAGACTTTATCATTTTTGAGAAAATTACAGAGAACCAACTTGGGGTTAATTTTGATTGTATCTTTTGAACTCTAAATATTTGAGGATAAGATATTTGAAATTGATTCATCAAAATCTTATTTTGATTCTAATAAAAAACTCTTTTAAGGTTCTTTGATTTTTGGGACCATTTCCATTTCTTCCTATAAGTGTGATCAAATATATTTCATGGATTTGAGCTCTTTTTTTATTTTCTTATAATATATAATATGTGTATATTATTTCTGCCAATTCTATGAGTGAAGATTCTTTGTCCTTTTCTCAGGAATTGTTGTTGTTTATATTTATAAATTTTTATTTTAATTGAGTGATAAATATTTTGGGGCTTGCTTCATAGCATTCTCCTATTCATAAATATTGTCATGAAAGAATTTCAGGAAAGATCTTTTAGAAAATTCAAAGAGGAGTACCACCTCTATAAAAATGCAGGGGGATTCTTATCCTCGTGAGGTTGTTGTTTCGGTCTTAACAGACTCAAACATAAAAAATATGTCAGTTTATTTATTTAATTATTATTCAATCATATAACCTTTTATTCTCTGATGATTTCTACAGGTCTTCGCAATGGAAATGAAACTAACAACTAGCCTATGTGTGATGTGGTTGTACAAGATCCTGTTGCATTGTGCTCATGGACACAACCAATTAGTAGTCATTTTTCCACTTTAGTTAGTGAGTGTGCACAATTGGCAAAGATTCATGTATATTAAAACAATTTACTAAATTCTAGGCACAAATCACCCTAGTATATAGTCTTTAGGGTTTATAACAAATAAGTAGTCATGTAACTTGTAACTTGTAAATTACCAACACCATACATGGAATTTTCTTCCTACGACTTGCATTTTTCATCATGTCCTATTTTCATGCATTTGTTTTTGCATTTACAAGGAAACTTCTAGCCTTTACGCACAATTGAGGGGTTTAATTTTCAAAATGCAGAGCTAAAGTACGAATAGATGTAAAATGATAAAATCTAAACTCCACATTTTGAACCACTCAATTTGGAGGTCATATGAGTCTTAGGTGTGCATTGTATAGTAAGATGGTTTTACCCACCATTTTACAAAAGGTCTTGAATCTTGGTGTTGGATAGTTGGTTGTCATTGATGTCAACCCTAGTCAACACTAGAAGAAGTCCCGAAGCAAGTTTGGAAAAATCTAGAAGTGATGGGTGTATTTGGATAAGTCTCCAAAGTGGTCTTCTTGTGGCGTAGCTTTAAGCATGATCCTCATGGGAAGATTCTTTGAAGAAGTCTACAAGAAGCCCTGGAAAGATGGCTAAGTGGTTAAGAATCCCTAGAGGTGTGGTCATGTAGACGCTTTGAAGAAGTATACAAGAAGCCCTGGAAAGATGGATAAGTGGTTAATAATCGCCAGAGGTGTGGTAATGTAGATGCTTTGAAGAAGTCTACAAGAAGCCCTGGAAAGATTACTAAGTGGTTAAGAAGCCCTGAAGGTGTGGTCATAGAACCTGAAGTTGTCTAAGGAAAAATAGGATGAAGGACAATGAAATTTCATGTAACACACTCATATATGGATAGCCCTCGTCATTCCATTTCCAACGGTAGGTGGTATGCCACATGGTTCCTCGCGATTGAGGAGATATTCCCTCTTGAACTTGGAATCCCCGAAGAATGGTTAAGAAGCCCCTAAATGGTTGCAAAAAGTTACAAGTAATTAATTAAAGGGTAAAGTGGTTATAACAAGAAAGTATAGGTTGACCCTTAAGTTAAGGAAAGAAGTCACTTTGGAAAGGTATAAATACACCTCAATAAGTCTCTCATAAGTACATTCACACACACAACTTTATTGAATAACTTCTATGTGAGTACACTTGATCTATTTGGAGAATCTAAGGTAGTGAGTCTGAGGCAATGAAGGAAGTGTGAATGAGAAAGTTTTAGGATTGTAGGTGTGCAAGGGATTTTTCTGTGAAACCCTAATTCAGATGATCCTCACGGGTCAGGATACTAGTGTCCTGTGAGGCACCCTCGCGTGTTGTACGACACTTGTCCCACGATGCTCTGCGTGATGCATGGTTTAGTCCTACGAGGCTAAGGAATATCTGAGGGAGAATGCTTGTACCATGTTGATGATTCCCAATAAGGTGTGGTTTGAGATGTGACACGGGTCCCAGGTTCTACAAAATGTAAAGGTATGTTATTTTATGTGTTTTGAGGCTTGCATCTTGGAAAGTTTGGCACATGCTTGAGGCATGTCTTTGTGAGTTTTGGTATATGCCTTGAGGAACATCTTGGATACTTGGAATATGGTTTTCTGTATGGCATATGTTTGAGGCATATCTTGGATGCACTGGAATATATATTTGGAAGATTGTTTATGGCTTATGGTTGAGGCATATCATGACTGATATGACACATGTTTGAGGTACATATCTTGGTACATGGTTCATGGCTTTGGAACATGCTTGAGGTATATGATTAGCTACATATAATTTATGTTATGATACATGGTGTATGTCATGATTGAGACATATCATGAGTGATATGGTATATGGATGAGGCACATCTCATGATACATGGTTTATGGTATATCTTGGTACATGGTTGATATGGTACAGGTTTTGGTACATGTTTGATGCATGATATGGCATAGGTTTTGGTATATGGTTTATGCATGATATGGTACATGTTTTGGTACATGGTTGATGCATGATATGGTAGATATTTGACACATGACTAAAGGCATGTTTTGGTGATGTTGGGTATCTGGTTGAGAGATGATCTTGGTGATCGTCTTGGTGTATGGTCTGATCTAGTTGATGATGATGTTGATGTATCAATGTTAGTGACAGTGAAAGCGATAGGTTGATGTGACCGTGACAATCACATGTTATCGATGATAGTGACAGGTTGAAGTGACAGTAATAGTGACATGTTTATCAATGACAGTGACAATGAGAGTGACCAGTTGATCAACAATAGTGGCAGTGACAATATCAGTGGTAGTGACATGTTGAGTCTACACTTATATTTCAGGGTGGTAGGATGGGGTAAGGAAAAGGGGGTTGTAGCCTCCTTCCGGTTGGACCCGAAGAACACAGGGAGTTGGATCTTCCTTCAGTTTGGAGCTTGCAAATAAGGAGGTTAGAGCCTCCTTCTGGTTGGAGCCAGAGAAATCAAGGAGTTGTACTTCCTTCAGGTTGGAGCTTGTAAACTAGGGGATTGGAGCCTCCTTCTAGTTGTAGTTGGAGAATTCAGGGAGTTTTAGCTTCCTTCAGGTTGGAGCCTGTAAATAGGGGGTTGGATCCTCCTTCTAGTTGGTTCTGGAGAATTTGGAAGTTGGTGCTTCCTATGAATGCAATCTTGATATATATAAGAAATCAATATGTGGTTTTCTCCCATTTGTGTTTCCACATAAATTCTAGTGTACTATGTATATGTGGTTTTTTACTATGCAATGACGAATAATACTATTTATGATGCATTAATATACCAAACACATTAGTGATAAACTATTGAATGTTGTTGATAAAGTTGAAGTTTATATATTGTGATTGAAAGTGGTAAAAAGTGCTCATATTGATTCACCTTCCCCTCTCAGTATTCCAACAACTGGTATCAGAGCGTGGTTCCTTTAGAGACAATCTAACCACTTGAAGGTAGATCATGGTTTTCACTAAGAAGGGAGTGCCAATGTTTGATGGTCAAAATGGTAAGAGATATGAGATATGGTGAAACATGATGAAAGAATTTCTAGGAGCACTGGGGTATGATGTTTGGTACTTAGTTGTTACAGGATACATCGGTCCAAAGAGGCTGAATACTGCAGGCAAGAAGGAATTACAAAGAAACAACAAAATAACAATGGATTTCTTCCTGGAAGGATTACATGATCTGGTAAAAGACAAAGTGGGATAATGTTTATAATCCAAAGAACTTTAAGAAAAGATACATAATCTATATTCCAAGGGATATCATAACATCACAGAGTCAAAGAATATTAAATAATATGCAGGGACAAAACAATAAGGAAGATGCTCATCATGTCAGACAGATTCAGAAGAAGAAAAATGTGAAGAAGGCATAGTGGATTTTGAGGCCGAACTTATCAATGCTTTAAGTGAGCTAAATAATGAAAGAAGAGAAAAAAGTCCCTTAAGGAAGAATTGATTAGGTTAAAGAAAGGTACCAGAGAATTCAGGCAGGTTTTCATGGATCTAAGAGCTTAGCTAGGCGAATCCAAAGTGATAGAATAAACTCTCAAGGATCAATTGAAAGAGAAACAATGTTTGGAAACTCAAATAGTATCATAAATAAAGGAAGTAGATTAGAGAGAAGAAAATTTGACAAGTCATCTTAAGGAAATATCTAAGGACTTAAACAAGCTTGAAGTAGAAGAATGAAGAAAAGGATAAGAGTTATGCGAAAGTCATCACAAGCCCTATCAAGAAGGAAGAATGTGAGCCCTAAAAGGAGAACATTCCCAAAATAGAGAAGACTCAAAAGGTATATTACAAAAGAGATAGATATCAAAGAATACCCTCCACTTTCAGGCATCAAAGAAGCTTCAACCATTGTGAAGGAAACAACAGAAGAGAATATCACAATCATCCAAGGCATGGATTTAGAAGGACTACATCACAAAGAAGATCATTCACTCCTAGGTATGAAAGTTTCTTTTATGGTTATTGTTTTGTTTGTAATAACTTTGGACATAAGGTTGTAGATTGCAGATCTTATGGAAGAAATGGTCAAGCAAGAAATGTTTATGTGGCCCCACAAAATATTATATGTTACAAATGCCATAACTATGGACACAGAGCCCAACGAAGAACGATGGATACTTCCATGAAATAAAACATTGATATCAGATACATGAAGGTTTGGAAAATAAAACAAGAATAGGTGAATGAAGAACAGGTGAATAAATAACATGCAAATGAAGAGATGGTGAATGAAGTACTTCCAGAAATCATACTCTCAGGATTTGCAGTAATACGAGATCATGATGAATCTACAGGTAAAGAGGAAGATGTCAGAATTTAGGAAGATGATGAATTCATAGACGAAGAGGAAGATCACTCTGTATTAGGGAGGCTTCACCCACATTTTTGAGCCATCTAGCTTGGAGATTCCCAATAAATATGACTATTGAAGAGGGGGATCCTAAGAAACAACTCTACAGATCAGAGAACTATCTTGCTAGCAGTTAGAAGTGTTTGTAGATTTTGGAAAGGAAGATTCAAAATGATTTAAGGAAGTGATTCATGATTGTATTCAACACATGTATTCAGGCATGGATATATTCAGTACATATTGTACCAGGCATGTAGAGTTTGATTTGCATATTGAGAAGACAACTTGGTAAGTAGGAATATGTAGTGATTGATTCAACACAGATAAAGAAGTATTTAGGAGAGTAAAATGATATATGGTGATCCAAGTGGATATCATTGTCCACCCACCTATTCCAACTGGATTAATACAGTTTGTTGGCAATTTACTATTTTGAGCATTTTTTCGATTCCTAAACTTCTGGGGCCAGTTTGAGGGCCTAAACGGAATTTTTTCGTGATCGAGCACCTCAAGAATATCCAAAGGCTTTGATTGAGATTTTGAAATGAATATCCTCGTCGATACCTTTCCAACAAGATATCGTGTGCCCCAAATGAAGATCGTATGCGAAAATTACGCCCTCGACAAGTTGATACACCAAACTACCCAAAACGAGGTCCACAAAAATGTTGGATTTTCATCTTCCGGGGTTAGAGTTTTGGATTTTCTTTATGTTAAAAATGCCTTTGGAGCCTCATTGTAACAATCATATTCTTGTGAATGAGCGTGTCCATCACATCTATTCTCAGAGATAAGAAGCCACCATTCGATAAAGTTTTTCACTCTGTAATTTTACAGTTGCCTACATTTCACTCATTAATAGAAATTGTGTATTACTGTATCTTTGTGTTTATGGTTATATCTATGATATATCTCTGTTATATTATTGGATATCTGATATATCTCTGTACATTTATTTATGATATCTCCACTCTCATTTCGTGCCGAAAATAATCCAGAGCAGTGGTATCAGAGCAGGTTGATCTTGGTCATTTTTTAGTGCATGTCCTCGACAAGGTCTGAGTATATCAAGTTGGGTCTCGAGCTTGTCTCTCTTGAGGAAAATTTCTCTTTCTGCCCAAGAAACCCTCCATGGCAGAAGAAAAGAAAAACGAAGGAGCATAATATTCTATTAATTTGTTGCTTGAGCAAGCTCTCACGCGACATAGGGATGAAATGATGGAGAATTTTTCCCACATCCATCAACGCCCGCTGATAACAACATACGCGTCTTCATCAAGCAACCACTTTGGAGGCACCTTGCCTTTCTAGGTATAAGTTTATTTTGATATTCCCGTATTTGAAAGATAGATAGATGAGGATGCCCTAGAAAAATGGTTAAATCTACTAGAAAGTTATTTCTCTGTTCACAATTTCTCCGACAGGGAAAATATCACCTTTACACTCCTTAAGGCTCTGCCCCATGTCAAACATTGGTGGGAAACTTACTGGGAGAAAATTTCCATAGAGGAGTCTGGAATATATGGGGCCGAGACCACTTGGGATTTTTTTGTGGATGCGGTCAAGGAACAATATTACCTTGTTGGTAACTATGATGACCAATACATGAGATGGACCACACCATGACAAGAGAGGGGTGAAACAATGCCAGAGTTCACAAATAATTTCCATACCTTGCGTACCAATATGGGTGTCAAAGACTCCAAGCAACAATTGGTTCTGAAATACCATGGGGCTCTACATAGGTACATCCAAACTGAAATGGATTTCCTAGAAATATCATCACTGGGAGCTGCCTATCGATATGCTATCAAAATCAAGAAGAAATTTAGGCATCAAAACAAACGGGAGTTCTAGTCTACAAATCCAAAACAACCGAAGTATTATAAAGACAACCCTAACAAATGACCTCTCGAAAACCCGTGCAAGCGATAAGAAAAGAAGGGTAATGAAAAGACAAAGAAGGAAATAGGAAAGTGGTGCAATTTCCACAAAATCCCTCGACACAACACTGATTAATGTCACTCAAAACAATCATTGGTGGCCGAGATCAAAGAAAAGGAGTTGAACGCTGATTCGGAAAAGAATGGAATAAGACAGATCATCGATGTAGACCCCACTACTACTGTCACAACCACAACAATTCAACTAGAAGAACCAACATATCCTGAAGAGGGGGAGGACCTTTTCCATTCATAGATGTGGGTGAAGAGGACCCCGCTGTATTTTATTGTTGATTGTGGAAGCCAGAAGAACCTCATCTCAGCATAGGTCATCAAGCAGTTAGGATTGTCGACAACACCACACCCACAACCATACAACATCGAGTGGCTTCACCAGGGACGAGATCTCCGTGTCAACCAATAGTGTCAATTGTCATATGACATCCATCCCTTCAAGGATGAGGTATTATGTGATTATGCCCCGTTGGATGTCTGTGATTTTCTTTTGGGCCAACCATATATGTGGAAGCGCCAAGATATTTATGAGTCTCTACCCCGTAGTGTCATTGTTACTCTGGGGGGTCATCTCTACAGGATACTGTTGAGATCAATTCCCACTTCCAAAATTTCCCTCCCCTTTTCTATTTTCTCAACGTCTATTTTTCCATTTTTTCCCCTCTTCTATACCTACCCTCATTTCCCTTTTCTTTTCCTTTTCTAGTTACTATACTTAGTCGTTTCTAAAAAACGATGGGTTCATGGGTTCGCGGGCTCATGGATCCTCACCTCCATACATATTCCCATATCACGAGTCTGACCAACCGCTGTGTTATTATGTACTCAACCGTTTTTTGTAACCTCAAGATCGCAGGTTCAAGCTTTCATATTCCAAGTTCTGTGATATCCATTTTGCACCCAAAGACCGTGATCTACATAATGACCGTCAGACTTATTGTAAGTGTCGAGCTCCTAACTATCTCATTTATGCTATATTGAGTTCGACCGACCGCAGTACAACACTTAGCCTATTTTTTATCGTTTGCAATCGTGGGTTCACGGGTTCCCAAGATGGCAGGTTCACAAAAGTTCCCAAATTCAAATCGCTCTCATCCGTCCCCGCCATATTCGTTCTTTTCCCAATATGAATTTAAGTATGGTTAAATGCGAATAATTGATCGTGCATGTTCTATAAAGATCATCATTAATAAGCGAAGGGATCCATAATATTTTCCATTAAATTGCATTTAAGCATGATTTTCCAAGGGTTATATTATTGTTATCTCTCCCAGATGATTCATTACAAATTATTATCTAGTTTAAAGAACACTCTCATCAACTTATGGCATCAGTAGCTCGACACCAGTTTTGTGGTGATACCTTGAATATTTTTGGGCGTGAAGACCAAAAATTTCAGTGGTCCAGAGCATATTCTTACTATTCATCTCCCTTTGCTAAAAAATAAGTGATCTGGACATCCAAAATTTCTCACGTAGGGCGTATCCCTGAGGTTTTTCGATTGCAAGGAACTAGTTGCACGGTGCATTGATAAATACATACCAAGTTAGTGAATCATACAACTCAAGGATTGTTCCCCCATCTCTCTTTTACCGCAAATATTTCATAAGATGTTGAAGATCCTTGAACCAACACTTACCTTCAAAGAAGAGGATTGCAGGGATTTCCTGAAAAAGCATGACAATGGCCTAGACCTCTTACCCGAGTTCTTGGAGAATCCCCAAGCTGTCCCAGAAGACATTACTAGGATTCAGGTCGACTCATTTAAAAACCCCTTTCGGGAAATTGCTTGGTTTTTTACGAGGTCGACAGGCCAAGAAAGCACCACCACCATTTCCCAAATGATTCTTTATATTTTGTATTTTACAGTTAAAGAGCAAGCTATTTTCGATTCAGGAAAATTGATTTCCATTGAAATCTCCTCCTAGTTGTCACAGTACAAAAATGACAAGAAATTCTTCATGGCTTCTCATTTGGTGTTTGTGATAGCATATTGCTTTCAATTTCCAAAATTGTCCATATGTAAGAGGGTGAACTGTGAACTTGATCAAGTTACCTTCTGGTACCAATCATTGTGGAGACACAAGACTTCTTTACATTTTTATGAAGTTTACAATGATTTCGTTTCAGTTTTCAAAGGAATATTATTTGGTAAAAATACCCCCAGGATATCCAACCACACAAATACATTTTTGGATAAAAAGGGGACGTTAGAGAAGATGGAAAACCATAATGTTATCAAGATTTTTGGTTACAAGGAAAATCCCTCTTTTCTTCCGCACCATGTATCTGATAAAATGTTTATCACGGAAGTAGTAAGGCAATATAATTTCTAGCTGCACTTTTTCCAGGAGAAACAGAAAAATAAATTCATACCCTTGCCTTGGAAAATTAGAGACTTTATATTCAGGAATATAAACAGAATCGATGAGTTTGTGAACCACTTCCACAATGTGAATATGAAATATGCTGAAAAGATAAAGGGGTTTGACCCTAACAAAATTTTCGTGGAACACATGCTGGCAGTAGGATTCAACAATTCATTCATTCATACTATTTTGAGTGAAGAAGAAGACAAAAAAGTAGGTGTTCCTGCTCAAAATGTTGGCGACTTAGAAACAATACTTAGTACTAATGATTTTTACAAGCAGAAAGGAAAGGGTCCCAACGAGAAGAGCACCCAATCCCCAACTATTACTCCTAAAACTACCACATCTCGGAGCAATGCTCCAATGATCCACCCAACTAGAAAAGTTACCAACAATAGTTTAGGCGACATAGGAGAAAAGAATCCCCCTCTGAGAAAAATTGAGAGCTCGCACAAGCTTCCTCTGAGAAAAAAGAGGAAAAATGTTGTGCAAGAGGAAGAAGACCACCACATAGAAAGTGACATCAACAACTTCTCCCTTGAAGACATGGCGATCGAGGTAGATATTGAGAAAATGTTTCCCAACATTGATCAGCCGAGAAATACGACCAATCATAATTCATCATTGGAAATCGTTGAGAATGAGACCTTCAATGAAGAAGAGTCATTTTCTTTTCAGAGAGATGTCTTTGACACAGAATCCAAGAAATTAATTATTGAAAAAGGTGATATGGAGAGTAATAAAGGAAAATCTTGTTCAGAGGTTGACCTAAGAGATATGCGACCTTCCCATATTTCTAAAATTCACAGAGCAACCGAGGATGCTCTAGATGACTTCATTGGTGGTCTTGAAGTGGAAAACATGAAGTTGAAAGAAAGGATCAAGGAACTGGAAGACGCCTTAATGCCTCTTCAACTTCTTGCCAGTCCTTTGACAATAGTCAGACCCACCACACTCGCTGCTAAATTGAAAGGATATTCAAGCCTACTTACATCATCCATAAGCTATGTATAAAGAAACATTAAGAAAACAATGGAATTGATCACAGAGGCATGGGAAGTTTCCAAAAACATTGTTTCTTTTGGCTCGAGGGAACATGCCTTCCATGAATATTTGCAAGTTGACCTGAAAAATGAAGAAGGTTTTTATTTTGATGCTGTACTAGCCTTTGGAAACAAGGTTTCCAACATGACGAAACTAAGGAGAAGTGAGGAGGATCTGCCCTCCCCAAGCCGGATAAAACAGTTGAATGCATGTTGGAAATAAAAGATTAAAAATTTGAATAGTATTATTCAAGCATGCAGTCAAGTTATATCAAAGAGGGAAGAATTATTCAAGAGGCTCACATAGATAGACTTAGCTGAAAGTACTAATGAAGTACAAGACCCCAAGTTAATCATCAACTCAATGTTCCTAACAAAGCAACAGTTTGACGAACAAATTGAGATTTTTAAAGGGTTGTCAGTTGAAAATTTCTATGGTATGCTTGAATATGATGAGGACGACATAGAAAATTAGCTAGTGGACTATTATGTGAAGAATTAAGACATCGAGGAAGCATTACAAGGTATTTCCCTTGATTTGAGAGACTTGGAGGGCAAGTTATTCAACATCAAAATACGACATGAGATAAACGTGGCACCAATGAAAAATTATATTGAATAGTGGTTCAAGAAAGCGATCGGAAAATTGACCAACGAGGGGCAAGAAACAATTGAGACAGTTCCTGTAACCGTTAATGTAGACAATAAAAGGACATCAAAAAACAAGTCGGGGCATGCGAGAGCATCATAGTAAGTTTATGCTGATCACATATTTCTTTCTTTATCAGTTCCTTCATCCAATTACTCTGCTTCTTTGAGTAGAAAGGTTTAACCGAAGTCTGATAACTTCTCTTTTCTTCTTTCCAGGTCTTGCTATTTTTTTATAGCCCATCATCCTCCTTCTACAAGCTTAATTCTTGTGTATATTTTCTTTATGTTCCGTGGGAGCCCAATCCTAGTCTTTAAGACAACGACATTTTAAATTTCAAAGAATATGCAACAAACTATAAATTTTTTAGAAATTACAAGAGAGCTATTTCAGGATCAGCTTCAACTGTTCTTTGTAACTTTGAGTTTTGAGTATAAAGTATTTGAGATTGATCTATCATTATATTTATTTGAGATGCCCATGTGTCCCCTTTATTAAAGTTCTCTTATGCATGTGGATCATCTTCTTTTTTATTTTATGTGATCATAAATATTTAATTTAACTATGATGGATGTGAGGAAATTTTGCTTATTTACTTTAAATGTGTGAAAGTGTGTGGTTCCAGGTCGTTTCTCAGGAACTTTCTCTAAACAGAAAACATAAAACATTTTACTTTTATTTTTCTTGTAATATTTATATTTCTTTGATTACCACGACAGACTTCTGCAAAGTCCCATATCCTGAAAAAACTACAATCCTAATAAAATATTAAAGAGTAGTACCACCTTTATAAAAACACAGGGGGATTTACATCCTCGTGAGGTTTTCGTTTCGGTCCTAATGGATTCAAGTTTCAACATATAACTAAAGGATATGATTTATCTTTTGAAATGAAGTGCCTCGTTGATACCTTTCCAACGAGCTATCTGTTGTAGGAAAATCCCCCTGTGGACAGGTGAATGTTCTCTTGGATCTTAGACCCCTATACCAAGACAGAAAATATGCTAACATTGGACACTAACATTCCTTTGAGATTTGCTAACTAATAAGAAAGAGAAGAAGAAGGAAGAAAGTGTGATGCACCTTATTCTGATGTTTTTCCTCACTGCTCCAACTTGAGCTTGATCTCCGAGCTCCTTAGCATTGTTTGACACATGCAATGCAATGGAAAGCGATACAAAAAAATCCTACTCTTCTCTATAAGATTAGTCCAATCAAATCCATATATAAGATAAACATATGTAAAGAGACATAGGTTAGAAGGAAATAGGCCAAGAAATATATTAATATGAGAACTCAAGAAGATTACTTACAGACTATAGATGCAGTTGCAACAGCTTCCCCAAGTCCTCCTCATTCAGCCCTTGCACAAAGCTCTCAAAATCATAGGTTTGATATCCTAAATCTTTTTCCCAAGACCATAGGTTTGATACTTCTAATCTCCAACTTCCTTTGTTCCTCCATGGAAATCCCTCATTATATATGATTTGGAATCTAAACCACCATGTAGAGGATCACTCATCAGATCCAAAAAAAGGGGTTCTGAAAGATATTTAGGGACAAAATATCTCTCAAGGATTTTAGGGAGGAAATATCTCTCAAGGTTTTTAAGGAGGAAATATTTCAACCATCCATGAGATCCTCCACCTTCCCTAAAAAATAGGAAACCAAATGTGAAGTGGATTCTCACACTTAATTAATTTCTTTTTCATGAATATTAATAATAATTCATGTGCACTTGGTATTTTGGCCTTCATGTAATATATCCCTCCTCCACGTTGACTAGGGATTGTGACATAGGTTATTCCATGGTGTCAAAGTGTATGAGACACTTATATGACACTTACAACACTTAGGGCGAGGTACCTAGGTGTGAAAAATTCATGTGTAACACTATCGTTCACCCAAAACAAAGATCGTATGCCAAAGTTACACCCTCGGGAAGTTGATACACCAAACTACCGAAAACGGGGTCCACAAAAATGTTGGTTTTTCATATTCCGGGGTTAGGGTTTTGGATTTTCTTTATGTTAAAAATGCCTTTGGAGCCTCATTGTAACAATCATCATTTTGTGAATGAGAATAGCCATCACATCTCTTTTCAGAGATAAGTTGCCACCATTCTAGCAAGTCTTTCACTTTGTAATTTTATAGTTATGTACATTTCACTCATTAATAGAAATTGTGTATTACTCTATCTTTGTGTTTATGGTTATATCTCTGTTATATTATTGGATATATGATATATCTCTTTACATTTCTTTATTATATCTCCTCTTTCATTTTGTGCAGAAAATAATCTGGATCAGATGGGCTAACATCGTGTGCAATTGTGGAGCAGAGTCATGAATAGTTTTTATGAGATATGGATAAAGATGGATTCATGATATTTTTGGAAGGTCTAGACAGATATATCATAGTGGGTGAAAGCATATTGACAAGTGGAATCAATTAGTAATAGGAAGGCAAGGAGTGAAAGGCACAATAGAACAGGGGAAGAGAAATTGTCAGCAAAAGCCATACCTTCAAAGGGAAATTGTTGAAAAGTATGGTCATTGATGTCTAAGCAGTGAACATGAAAAGCTATGAAGATTTGAACTCAGGTAAATTTGAATGATTTTTATATATGTCAGTGAATTACAAGAGGAATCACCAATGGGAAAGAAGGATCGAAAGAGAGGAAAGGAAGAAAATACATGAAGCCCCATATTAATATACACAACATTTTGCAGAAAGTCAAAGGAAGATAAATAATCATAGAGATAGAAAGAAAGACCAAAAGCATGAAGAAACAGGGAGACATACCGAATTGGGGACTTACCCTTTGTCCATGATGTCAAAGGGGGAGATAGAGAAATATCACGAGAGAAAGATAAAAATCATGAAGACAGGGGGAGCAACCCCAAAGGGAGATACCCTTTTCCATTGATGTCAAAGGGGAGAGAAACATCGAGAGAGAAAGATAAGGAGCGTTGGTCACAAGGGGAGTATGAGTGTTTCCTTCAATACGAAAGGGGGAGATTGTTGGATAGTTGGTTGTCATTGATTTCAACCCTAGTCAACCCTAGAAGAAGCATCAAAGCAAGTTTGGAATAATCTAGAAGTAATGGGTGTATTTGGAGAAGTCCCCAAAGTGGTCCCCTTATGGCGTAGATTTAATCATGGCCCTCACGTAAAGACACTTTAAAGAAGTCTAAAAGAAGCCTTGGAAAGATGGCTAAGTGATTAAGAATCCCTAGGTGTGTGGTAATGGAGACTCTTTTAAGAAGTATACAAGAATCCATAGAAAAATGACTAAGTGGTTAAGAAGCCCCAGAGTTGTGGTCATGGAACCTGTTGGCCCTCGACCAAGTTTTGGAGAACCTTGGTCGTGTTTGACCATTTTTGGGACTTCGATAGGCTGGTCAAAGACGAAGCGGAGATCGTGGGATCTCGCCCCCTTTTGTGGGCTTTTTGGGTTTAGGGTTTATGTAACAGGTATGGGATGTCGGCCCATGGGTCTTACCCATGTTTAGGCCCCATTTGTAATGTATAAATAGATAGCTAGGAGATGTAAGAATTACACTAGATCTAGTAGATCTAAGGTGCTATGCTAAGTGCAAGTGATTGTAAGAGGCTTTGTGCATGTTATGTGTTAAGACTTGCAGAGCTAAGTGCAAGTCATCTGTAGTGCTTTGTGCATCGACTGTGTAAGGATTTGTGCCTAGATCTACTCGGGGAAGGAGGATCTGGCAAGGTGCGCACATATCTCCTATCCTATGTAGAGTTGGCTTTGTAGCTCTATGCATATAAGAAGATTGAAAGAAGATAATAAAGAAGACGAAGAGTTGGTGGACGTAGCCCCACGCTGGGGGTGAACCATGTATATCATGTGTTGTGATTGCTTTGTGTTATTACTATGATTTATGCTTAGTGCTGTAATCTTTATGTATGTAAATGCATCTGATGTAGTAGTTTAGTGCTGAATGTCATGAATGAATGATAGATCTGATCTATTTCTATGTGCTAAGTGCTTGAATGTGTTAGATCTCGTTGAATACTGTGTTGTTATGTAATTAGGGTTTTACCTGCAATGTGAATAAGGGTTAAAGACTGATGAATGTTAACTGCTAAGTGCCTGGCTAAGTATTGTGATCACAGATCTATGTCCCAACTAGGTTGTAGACACTTGAGTCCTGCAACCCCCCCTGCCTCTACCTCGGGTGAGACTTCATCTGCTTCACAGGTGTTGCCGAAAGGGCTAGTAGTTAGGGTTTTTTTGGTGCGTTGTTAAAGTGTTTAACCCTGGGTATTCCCCTGTGCCAACAAATGGTTCTGTTGTTGGGACCTGAAACTGTGATTGCTAGGAACTGAAGAAAAGAGAAAGATCTGTGTGTAGATCTGTTGCTGTAGTGCACAATGTTCTACTTGACTTGTGAAACTTCGTGCTAATAAGTGAAGTCCGATTTGAAGAAAAGAGGTAATATCCTAAAGCTTCGTGCTCTGATAAAGGTAAGATAAGTGGAAATTTTTGTTTCAAAAGAATGGATTTAGGTATGTCTAATAGATTTTGTCCTAGTCTGAAAACTAGGGCACAACTAGAAGAAAGAAGATATGATATGAATAGATTTGATAGAAATAGTGAAAGATATGTTATCCCTATGCATAGAAAGAATTTTTGGACTAACAAGTGGATGCAGGATCCTAGAAAGAATTTTTTTCAGATCCATCACTGTGATCCCAGTGTGCAGTACATGAAAGGTTGGGGATCATTTAAAAGAAAGAGAGGATTGACTCTTTGTTATAGTTGCAGAAGGCCGAGACATCTTGCCAAGGAATGCCCTGGTAGAAGTCCTATTTTCCTTTTTTGTAAAGATATTGGACATGAAGTTTTGGATTGCCTTAGAATGATTGCTAAAGTTGAGAATATGAACATGAGACAAGAAGACCATGGGGAAGGTCAAGAGACTCAGAATATTCTAAAGAACCAGAACGAATCAGAGGCTATATTATTGTAGATGAAAGAAACAATGAGTGATCACAGAGACATTAGTTTATCAGAGACCTTAAAAGATAAAGAGTGCATAGAAATATGAATATGAGACTTCGACATAGACTGTGTATTGGATGCAGAAACATAGGTGAACATTATGACAAAAGGTACTTGGGAAATCTTATGAAATATTGCTATGGTTCCTTCATTGGGAGGAATAGGATTGTTTAAAGGAAAGATGATAACCCTACGTGGAAGACTTACTCACGCACATATGAGTGCTCATGGAACATCGACAGAAGAATAATTCGAGGTCATTAAGTTTGTTGAGAACATCTCCCCCTTTGAACTTTTGTTAGGAAGAACCTGGGTTGAGAAAGATCAGATCCAAAGGAAAGAAGAAGAGGAAGCTATAGAAAAGAAAAAGCAATAATTAAGGGATTTCATGGCTAGAAGAATAACATGCTTAATATAAGAACAAGAGGACAAGTCAAAGCAACTAAGGGCTAGAGACCTGGCTGTCGAAGTTGAAAGAATGCAAGAAGGCTTAAAGCACTTATCCATGCAGGAGAGTAGAGAACCTACTCCAGAAACAGTAAGAGAGGAAGTATTACCCTCGAACCCTGTGAAAGACCCTCAGCTATGCGAAGTTACTATGCCAAGAGAATATAAGAACAAGAATGGAAAGAGGAATCCAAAGACATAGATTATAGGAAAGAAAGCTAGAAAGCTCAGTAAGAAGAAAGCAAAGATAAAAAAATTGCAGGAGGTTTCAGAGAAGACTTCGTAAAAGGAAGGCTTGCATAACTTGAACCTCATCGGAATAACAGAATAGCGCAGACTGGCACTTCGCTGCGATGAAGCAATATGACCGTTGGAGGCTTCCCGACCATTATAACAATGCTCCAAAATGGCTAGAAACATAGTTATTGCTGGAACGTTCGCCATTGGACAGTTGGGATCGCGCCATAATGGATGGAATTGCATTGATTGAGGCGTTCCTACCCATTGGAGGAGTCTGTTACGATGTTATCTATTTATCCCATCGAATGTTTCACCGAGGACACTTTTGAAAATTGAGATTATCCGAGCCCACATAGAACTAATCGCTTTCGTGCAATGCTTATTGAGACCTCGCACCCGTTCTTTTACCTTAAGTGTTTCTTCACCGACTTGAGATATCTGATCTCAAGCATGTATGTCCGACGACCTTAGCACAGTAGAGAAATCCGTCGAAGATATCCTCATAGACCCCATGACTGAGAATGTCATGTCCGTCAGAGCACAGGCCTCATCGACAAGAGGAGTGCATGCATCCCCATCGATTGGACGTTGAACTGGGCCCTTTCGAACTATGACAGAGAAGAGAAGCAAGCATCGTGATGACTTGGTGAATGCAAAGCTCATCCATCAGTCCTGCCCGACTATATATCACCTCTGGTTGGCGCGGTTAGTCGTGACAACGTCCCAAGGGACTTCAACTATACATTTATCACTTCATACCTCCCGAAGGGGATACACACAGTTGGACCACAGTTAGGACAAATTCTAACGTTGAAGATCAGTGATTTCAACTTAGGAGACCACAAGAACTATGGAATGCTTGCACCACATAAGTATTTGACCAAGACAAAGGGGAAGAAGAAAAGGAGGAACAGGGTGAAGTGACATCGCTTAAAGACACCCTTCCAGAGACAGAGACATCCAAGAAAAGAAAGGTTTCCCTGAAGAAACCTTCATCGTGGAAGAAGTCAAAATCCAATAGAGCTCCATTTCAGAGTGTGCTCACGGTAGATGATATTGATCTCATCATCGTCATTGTATCAGATACCTCATAGGAAATTTTGTAGCGAAGCGAAGCCAAACAAGAGACATTGTTTGACAGGATCGATGCAGAGCTCAAAGGGGTATAATAGGATATTTATTTGAGTGGCCCAATGTCTAATGTGTTGTTGTTAGCAGAAGACATAGAAGTAGGAGATGAGCCTGCCCAGCTATGCAGATTAGCAGATTCGACAGAGGCTCGCCTTCGTCGGGTCCATGAGGAAAAGGAGTAGGCCACATAGGCATTAAAGAAATCAAAAGAAGAATATTTAGAGCAATGCAGGGTTGCGCAACAAGAAAAAGATGACCTCTAGGCGAAATTTGCGGAGGATAGAGCGCAGATCTAGAAGGAAAAAGAGCAGCTGCTCACAGAGCAGATGGGAGTTAAAGAAGCAGTCACTAGAGAAATTTGATCTGTGCCAGGCCTAGCACAGATGGAAGAGGAAACAATTGAGAGCCAAGTAGGAAAGCTTGTTGAAGCCATTCAACAACTCCAAGCAAGAGTGGTAGAACTGGAATTGCAAGCCATGCCAAACACTCTGCAGGAAGTGCGAGATCAGAGGGAAGAAACTGCCCGTAGCAAAGTTGGAAGAATCAAGGCATTGACCTTGGAATGAAAGCAACTAAGCAGTCCAAGTGCGCAAACTTATGAGTGCCTTGCAGAGGACCCAAAACCAAGGAAATTAGAGTCACAACTCTAGGAAGAAAAACAATAGGTAGGGACAGTGCAAGCACAGTTGAAGCCACTGTAAGCAGTCGAGAGGATGAAAAGATCCCAGGAACAACACACAGTTTAGCAACAGGTCCATGCCATCCAGAGTAAAGTTGTATAAGTGACCCAGAGGCTCCAGCCAGTGCAGGATGAAGCATGCATGATTTTTGAGGGGATTTAGGGACAAGGTGCACAACTAGAACAAGTAGTCACCACGGTGGAACAACAATTGGAAGGACCGGTGACTGAGAAAGTTATTCAGGAGTTCACCAAGCATGAGGCTCTAATAAAGCAGTAGGTTGAAGCAGCTCGAGCCAAGCTCGAGGCCTTCGAAGTAGTGTTTCCTAGATCAGAGTGACTCAGGATGAGTTATAGGTGAGTGTTGGGGGCCTGTTGGCCCTCGACCAAGTTTTGGAGAACCTTGGTCGTGTTTGACCATTTTTGGGACTTAGACAGGCTGGTCAAAGACAAAGCGCCAGTCGAAGTGGAGATCACGGGATCTCTCCCCCTTTTGTGGGATTTTTGGGTTTTGGGTTTATGTAACAGGTATGGGATGTCAGCCCATGGGTCTTACCTATGTTTAGGCCCCATTTGTAATGTATAAATAGATAGCTAGGCGATGTGAGAAGTACACTAGATCTAGTAGATCTAAGGTGCTATGCTAAATGCAAGTGATTGTAAGAGCCTTTGTGCATGCTATGTGTTAATAATTGCAAAGCTAAGTGCAAGTCATATGTAGTGCTTTGTGCGCAGACTGTGTAAGGCTTTGTGCCTAGATATACTCGGGGAAGGAGGATTTGGCGAGGTGTGCACAGATCTCTTGTTCTATGTGGAGTTGGCTTTGTAGCTCTGTGCATGTAAGAAGATTGAAAGAAGATAATAAAGAATATGAAGAGTTGGTGGATGTAGCCCCACGCTAGGGGTGAACCACGTATATCCTGTGTTGTGATTGCTTTGTGTTATTGCTATGATTTATGCTTAGTGTTGTAATCTTTATGTATGTTAAATGCATCTGATGTAGTAGCTTAGTGCTTAATGTCATGAATGAATGCTAGATATGATCTATTTATATGTGCAAAGTGCTTGAATATGTTAGATCTTGTTGAAAAATGTGTTGTTATGTAATTAGTGTTTTACCTGCGATGTGAATATGGGTTAAAGACTGATGAATGTTAACTGCTAATTGCCTGGTTAAGTATTATGATCACAGATCTGTGTCCCGACTAGGTTGTAGACACTTGAGTCCTGCAACCCCCCGTACCTCCACCTCAGGTGAGAGCCGAGGGGTGAGAGATGAGTATCTTATGTGCTAAGTGATTTAATGTGTTAGATCTTGTTGAATACTGCACTGTTATGTAATTAGGGTTTTACCTGCAATGTGAATAAGGGTTAAAGATTGATGAATGTTAACTGTTAAGTGCCTGGTTAAGTATTGTGATCATAGATCTATGTCCCAACTAGGTTGTAGAAACTTGAGTCCTGCAACCCTCCTTGCCTCTACCTCGGGTGAGACTTCATCTGCTTCACAGGTGTTGCTGAAAGGGCCGATAGTTAGGGTTTTGTTGGTGCGCTTTTAAAGCGTTGAACCCTGGGTATGCCCCTATGCCAACAAAACCTGAAGTTATTTGAGGAAAAAGAGGATGAAGGAGAATGAAATTGCATGTAACAAACTCCTATATGAATAGACCTCTTCATGATATTTCCAATGGTAGGTTGTATGCCACATGGTTCCTCACAATTGAGGAGACATGCCCTCTTGAAGTTGGAAGCCTCAAAGAATGGTAAAGAAACCGCTAAACGATAGCAACAAGAAGTTACAAGTCATTAATTAAAGGGTAAAGTGGTTATCAAAAGAAAGTATAGGTCGACCCTTAAGTTAAGGAGATAAGTCACTTTGGAAAGGTATAAATACACCTCAATAAGTCTTTCATAAGTACATTCACACACACAACTTTATTGGATATCTTCTAAGTGAGTACACTTTATCTTTTTGGTGAATATGAGGTAGTGATTCTGAGACATTGAAGGGAGTGTGAAGGAAAAGGTTTCTGGATTGTAGGTGTGTAAGGGATTTTCTGTGAAACCCTAATTGGGCTGACCCCCAAGGGTCATGCTACTAGTGTTCCGCGAGTTGTATGACACTTGTCCAATGAGGCTCTGCATGATGCATGGGTTAGTCTCGCGAGGCTAAGGTAGATCTGAGGGAGAATGATTGTACCAAGTTGTTGATTCCTAGGAAGGTATTGTCTGAGATGTGACATAGGTCCCAGGTTCTACTAAATGTAAAGATATGTTATTCTATGTGTTTTAAGGCTTGCATCTTTGAAAGTTTGGCACATGCTTGAGGCATGTCTTTGTGAATTTTGGTATATGCCTTGAGAAACATATTGGATACTTGACATATGGTTTTCTGTATGGTATATGCTTGAGGCATATCTTGGATGTATTGGAATAAATATTTGGCACATGGTTTATGGATTATGGTTGAGGCATATCATGAGTGATATGACACATGTTTGAGGTACATCTCTTGGTACATGGTTCATGGCTTTGGCACATGCTTGAGGTATATGGTTGGATGCATATCATTGATGTTATGATACATGGCATATGACATAATTGAGACATAACATGAGTGATATGGTATATGTATGTTCTTGGTGTATGATCTGATCTAGTTGATGATGATGTTGATGTATCAATGTAAGTGACAGTGACAATGATAGGTTGATGTGACAGTGACAATTATAGGTTATCAATGACAGTGATAGGTTGAAGTGACAGTAACAATGACAAGTTGATTAGTGACAGTGACAGTGACAATGACAGTGATAGTTTGATCAATGAGAGTGGCAATGACAGTTTCAATGGTAGTGACATGTTGAGTCTACACTTATATTTCAGGGTGGCAGGACAAGGCAAGGAAAAGGGGGTTGTAGCCTCCTTCTGGTTGGATCCAGAGAACACATGGAGTTGGAGCTTGTAAATTAGGGGGCCAGATCCTCCTTATGGTTGGAGCCAGATAACTCAAGGAGTTGTAGCTTCCTTCAGGTTGAAGCCTGTAAACTAGGGGATTGGAGCCTCCTTTCATTTGTAGCTGGAGAATTCATGGATTTGTAGCTTCTGCCAGGTTGGAGTATGTAAATAGAGGTTTGGATCCTCGTTCCAATTGGTGCTAGATAATTTGGAAGTTGGTGCTTCCTATGAATGTAATCTTGATATATATAAGAAATCGTTCCATTGTTTTCTCCCATTTTGGTTTCCACATAAATTCTGGTGTACTGTGTATCTGTGGTTGTTTACTATGCAATGATGAATAATACTATTTATGATACAATAATATACTAAATGCATAAGTGATAAACTATTTAATACTATTGATAATTTTGAAGTTGATATATTGTGATTGAAAGTGGTAAGAAGTGCTCATACAGATTCACCCCCCCTCTTAATATCCCAACAACTGGTATTAGAGTGAGGTTCCTTTAGAGATAGTCTAACCAGTGGAAGGTAGATCATGGATATCACTAAGAATGGAGCGCCAATTTTTGATGTTCATAATTTTTAGAGACACGAGATATGGAGAAACATGATGCAAGCATTTCTTGGAGCACCGGGGTATGATGTTTGGTAATCAGTTGTTACAGGATACATCGTTTCAGAGAAATCGAAGACTACAGCCAAGAAGGAATTAAAAAGAAACAACAAAATAACAATGGATTTCTTCTTCGAAGGATTACATGATCCGGTAAAATAAAAAGTCAGACAATGTTTATAAGCCAAAGAAATCTAAGAAAATATACATAATCTATATGCCAAGGGATCTCATTACATCACAGAGTCAAAGCATATTAAAGAAGATGCAGGGACAAAACAAGAAGGAAGATGTTCATTATGTTAGATAGATTTAGAAGAAGAAGAATGTGAAGAAGGCATAGTGGATATTGAGGCCGAACTAATCAGTGCTTTAAGTGATCTAAATAAGGAAAGAAGGGAAAACAAGTCCCTTAAGGAAGAATTGATCAGGATAAAGAAAGGTACTGGAGAAGTCAGGCAGGTTGTCATGGATCTAAAAGATTAGCTAGACGAAGCCAAAGTGATTGAAGAAACTCTCAAGGATCAGTTGAAAGAGAAATAATGTTTGGAAGCTGAAATAGTATCACAAAGAAAGGAAGTAGAGAAGAGAGAAGAAATCTTGACAAGTCATGTTAAGGAAAGATCTAAGGAATTAAACAAGATTGAAGTAGAATTTAGTCAACAAGAAAGAAGACTTGAAGAAGAAATCATTACCTTGAAGACCCAACTTGAAGAAACAAAGAGAATGGAAGAAGTCACGAAGATCTAAATGATGAAGAAAGAAGAATATTGTGAGAAGTTTGAAGAAGAAGTTGTCACATTAAGAGTTAAACTAGTCAAACTCAATAAGAAACTTGAAGAAAGAGGTATCTCTACACCATCAATAAAGAAAGTTGAAGATAAAGGTTACAAGTTATTGAAAAAGAATAATGAAGAAAAGGATAAGAGTTATGCGGAAGTCATCAGAGGCCCTATCAAGAAGGAAGAATGTGAGCCCTGAAAGGAGAACATTCCCGAAATAGAGAAGACTCAAAAGGTAGATTACATAAGAGACAAATATCAAAGAAGACTCTCCACTTTCAGGTATCAAAGAATCTTCATACATTGCGAAGGAAACAACATAAGAGAATATCATGAACATCCAAGGAATGAATTTAGAAGGACTACATCACAAACAAGATCATTCACCCCTAGGTATTAAAGTTTCTTTTATGGTTATTGTTTTGCTTGTAATAACTTTGGACATAAAGTTGTAGATTGCAGAGCTTGTGGAAGAAATGGTCAAGCAAGAAATGTTTATGTGGCCCCACACAATATTGCATATTACAAATGCCATGACTATGAACACGTAGCTCGGGATTGTAGAATCATGATGGATACTTCCATGAAATAAAACACTGATATCAGATACAAGAAGGTTTTGAAAAGAAAGCAAGAATAGGTGAATGAAGAACAAGTGAATAAAGAACATGCAAATAAAGAGCAGGTGAATGAAATATTTCCAGAAATCATACTCTTAGTATTTGTACTAGTACAAGATCATGGTGAATCTACAGGTAAAGAGGAAGATGTCAGAATTCAGGAAAATGATGAATTCATAGGAGACGAGGAAGAACACTCTGCATTAGGGCGACTTACTGCACCTTTATGAGCCGTCCGTCTTGGAGTCTCCCAATAAATATGAATATTAAAGAGGGGGATTCTAAGCAGTAGCTCTACATATCAGAGAACTATCTTTTGAGCAGCCTGAAGTGTTTACAGATTTTGGAAAGGCGGATTCAAAATGATTTAAGGCAGTGATTCATGATTGTATTCCACGCATGTATTTAGGAAGGGATATATTCAATACGTATTGTAACAGACATGTAGAGTTTGATTTTCATATTGAGAAGACAACTTGATAATAAGGAATATGTTGTGATCAGTTCATCAAAGCCAAAGAAGTATTCAGGAGAATAAAATGACAGATGGGTTAGCATCGTGTGCAATTGTGTAGAAGAGTCATGGATATTTTTTATGACATATTGAAAGAGATGGATTCATGAGGTTTTTGGTAGGTCTAGATAGATATATCATAGTGGATGAAAGCATATTGACAAGTGGAATCAATTAGTAATAGGAAGGGAAGGAGTGAAAGTCACAATAGAATAGGGGAAGATAAACCACCATTAAAATCCATACCGTCAAAGGAAAATTGTTGAAAAGTATGGTCATTGATGTCTAAGCAGTGAACATGACAAGCTATGAAGATTTGAAGTTAGGTAAATTTGAATGATTTATATATATGTCAGTGAAATACAAGAGGAAGTGCCAATGGGAAAGAAGCACCAGAAGAGAGTAAAGGAAGAAATTACAGAAAGCCCCATATTAATATACACAATATCTTGTAGAAAAGTCAAAGGAAGAGAAATCGTGAGAGAGATAGAAAGAAATATCAGAAGCATGAAGACAATGGGAGATGTACCGACATTGGGATTTACCCTTTTCCCATGATGTAAAAGGGGGAGATAGAGAAATATCATGAGAGAAATATCAAAAGCATGAAGACAAGGGGAGCAACCCCAAAGGGAGATACCCTTTTCCATTGATGTCAAAGGGGAGAGAAACATCAAGAGATAAAGATGAGGAGGATTGGTCACAGGGGGAGTATGAGTATTGGAGTATGAGTGTTTCCATCGATTCCAAAGGGGGTGATTGTTGGATAGTTGGTTGTCATTGATGTCAACCCTGGACAACCCTAGAAGAAGCCTCAAAGCAAGTTTTGAAGAATCTAGAAGTGATCCGTGTATTTGGAGAAGTCTCCAAAGTGGTTCCCTTATGGCGTAGCTTTAAGCATGGCCCTAACGGGAATACGATTTAAAGAGGTCTACAAGAAGCCCTGGAAATATGCCTAAGTGGTTAAGAATCCCTAAAGGTGTGGTCATGGAGACTCTTGGAAGAAGTCTACAAGAATCCCTAGAAAGATGGCTAAGTGGTTAAGAATCCCCAGAGGTGTGGTCATGGAACCTGAAGTTGTTTGAGAAAAAAGAGGATGAAGGAGCATGAAATTACATATAACACACTCCTATATGGATAGTCCTCTTCATGATATTTCCAACGGTAGGTGGTATGCCACACGATTCCTCACGGTTGAGGAGACATGCCCTCTTGAAGTTGGAAGCCTCAAAGAATGGTTAAGAAGCCCCCAAATGGTTGCAACAAGAAGTTACAAGTCATTAATTAAAGGGTAAATTGGTTATCACAAGAAATTATAGGCCGGCCCTTAATTTAAGGAAATAAGCCACTTTGGAAAGGTATAAATACACCTCAATAAGTCTCTCATAAGTACATTAACACATAACTTTATTGAATATCTTCTATGTGAGTACACTTTATCTATTTGGTGAATCTGAGGTAGTGATTTTGAGGCATTGAAGGGAGTGTGAAGGTGAAGGTTTCTGTATTGCAGGTGTGTAAGGGATTTTCTGTGAAACCCTAATTGGGCTGACCCTTGAGGGTTAGGCTACTAGTGTTCTACAAGTTGTACGACACTTGTCTAGTGAGGGCCTGCATGATGCATGGGTTAGTACCACGAGGCTAAGGAAGATCTGAGGGAGAATGATTGTACTAGGTTGTTGCTCCCCAGGAAGGTATGGTTTTATATGTGACAAAGGTCCCATGTTCTACAAAATGTAAAGGCATGCTATTCTATGTGTTTTAAGGCTTGCATCTTGGAAAGTTTGGTGCATGCTTGAGGCATGTCTTTTTGTAGTTTTGGTATATGGCTGGAGCAACATCTTGAATACTTGGCATATGGTTTTCTGTATGGTATATGCTTGAGGCATATATTGGATGCATTGGAATAAATATTTGGCACATGGTTTATGGACTATAGTTGAGGCATATCATGAGTGATATGACACATGTTTGAGGTACATCTCTTGGTACATGGTTAATGGATTTGACACATGCTTGTGGTATATGGTTGGCTGCATATCATTGATGTTATGATACATGGTGTATGACATGATTGAGACATATCATGAGTGATATGGTATATGGATGAGGACCATCTCATGATACATGGTTTATGGTATATCTTCGTACATGGTTGATATGGTACATGTTTTGGTACATGTTTGATGCATGATATGGTATAGGTTTTGGTATATGGTTGATGCATGATATGGTACAGGTTTTGGTACATGGTTAATGTATGATATGGTACATATTTGGCACATGAATAAAGACATGTTTTGGTGATGTTGGGTATCTGGTTGAGATATGTTTTTGGTGATGGTCTTGGTGTATGATATAATCTAGTTGATGATGATGTTGATGTATCAATTTCAGTGACAGTGACAGTGACAGGTTGATGTGATAGAGACAATGACAGGTTATCAATGACCATGACAGGTGTTGATGGTTACAGCTTCGTGAGACATCCTCCATGACACATTCTCCTTTGAGACTGAGTGAGACGACCTGTGAGAGAGCCCATGAGTTGGGTGTGCCCATGAGATGGGTGTGTCATTCCTCTCTAGGAATGAGATGGGATGTTGTGTTCCCTTGTGTGGGGTGAGGATGCCCATGAGATGGGTGTATCAATGTGTGTGCCCCTGTGTAGTGTGAGTATTCCCATGAGATGGGTGTGTCATTTGAGATGAAACGATGTGTACTCCTATGAGGGGTGAAGGTGCCCATGTGATGGGTGTATTATTCTCCTCTGTGTAGAGAGTTGAGACGATGTTG
Organism: Picea engelmannii; assembly: GCA_009831015.1. Taxonomy (NCBI): domain Eukaryota; kingdom Viridiplantae; phylum Streptophyta; class Pinopsida; order Pinales; family Pinaceae; genus Picea; species Picea engelmannii. The sequence continues at coordinate 117,416 of ML787787.1, forward strand.
TACTCCAAATGATTCTCTTATCAGAATCAGTGAGATAAAGATCTATTGAGTAGGACGTCCCTGTGGCTGAGCATAGGTGGACGTGTGCCTAGTGGTTGAGCACTAGTGGGTGTGTGAGATCCCTTGATATATTGTCTAAGAGTAATATTTACCTATAACCCTAATTTAGATGTAAAGGGTACAAGTTGGCCCCACCATAAAGTGAAAGATAATTTATGTAAATGATAATTAATATTGTAATTATTAATTATATTCTGAGTTATTGAGGTCGACCTTGTTGTGCCAATAGACACCACTTTTGATGTGTCCAATATAGTATAAATAAAGGTTATTTCCCCATTGAGGAAACACAACTCACATGTAATTTCATAATTTCAGCCAATACATCTTCCAGGGCTAAAGTGCACACCTCTCTTGGGCACTAGCTTCTTAGTTTTCGAGAGCACCCTTTTGTGTGCTAGGTATATGGTGTGGGAGGTCTTTCTCTTGGGAATATAGAAAATGATTGTTGGGTTTTATTCCCTTTTTGAGAAGGGTTTCCTAGGATATTTCTTGTGTTCTTGTGCATGGTATTTCTTCTTGTGATATTGGTTATTGCAACAATTGTGAATGTGTAGCTGCATTTGTTTATGGTTCAAGTAAATGCTAAAATTGAAATAAATCTCATGCTTATGCCTAGAATAGTGAAAATTCAACATGGTATCAGAGCATAGGTCTTGAAGAACCCATTGCACAAGATTCAAGAAAGCCGTCCTCCTCTTTTGTAGAACCATATGACCCTCCTAGGGTTTTCACAAAATCCATATGACCCTCTGTTTTTGGGTGATTTCAACACCTTAAACTTGGACGTTGGGGATAAAAATGATATAGGAGTGTACGACCTCCTTCAACACACCTCCAACAACCTTCAGATTGAATTTACAAAAAATTTGAATTTTTGGCCCTATGGTTTCTAGGGTTTCACAATTTTCTACAGAAATTTCAGAATTAGGGTTTCTGCAGCTCATTGAAGGAGATTTCCAGCTCACCAGTGTTCTTCTGACTTTCAAGGCTTATTGTTGGTATTCATAAGCCCAACAAAACCTAATTTTTCTATCCTAGCCTATTCGTTAGGTTTTCTATCCCAGTTGACAAGGGTTTGTGAAGAATATGAAAATATGATGAACAAAATCTTGGTGGAAGATAGGCTTGATGGATCAAGCAACTTCAGTTCCTGGAAGTCAAGACTTCAGGTCACTCTTGAAAGAGGAAGACTTATTGTGGGGGATATAAAAAGGTTTACCAGAGAAAAATACCGATGAAGAGAAGGAAGAAAGGAAGGAAGATGACATTAAGACAAGGAAGATAATCATCTAATCAAGCTCTTGCACTGAAGGGCCAGCTTCAAAATATCAAGATGAAAAAAGGTGACACCATGGCTACCTTCTTCATGAAGATGTCAGATATCAGTGATCATCTAGATGCCATTGGAGAAATCATATCATCACTCTTAGGTATGCACTTGTATATATTATTTGTATCATTGTCATGAGGGTACTTACAGGAGGAAGGAACCTTTGCTGCAATCATGGATCCAGAGGGATCTCAGTGCATTCATAGGAACAACACATTGGAAGTGAAGACTCTAGGAAGTTTAACAACAAAGGAATATGTTTATCCTTCAATATTCGGAGGGAGTCACTTGACTCAGAGGGAGTCAAAACTATTTGAGAAGGAGGGAGAACAAAATCATCATTGAAGAAACCAAAGCAATGATACATGATCAGAGTCTACCTATGATTTTGTGGGAAAAAGCATGCATGAAAACAATATATGTTCAGAACAAGAGTTAGCACCAGATTTTGAAGAACATAAATCCCAAAGAAGCCTTCACCGAAGTGAAGCCTGAGATTGGACACTTCAGGATATTTGGGTGTCCAGTATATCTTCATGTTCCCAAAGAAAAGAGATCCAAGATAGAACCCTCAACAAGAAAGGGTGCATTGGTGGGATACAGTGAATCTTCAAAGGCTTACTAAATCTACATCCTTGGTCAAAGACATATTGAGGTAAGAAAAGATGTCATCCTTGAAGAAGAGATAACCTTTCGAAGATCCAGAGAATCTCAGATGGATATTGATAGTGAGACAATACCTCCTCCCCCTTCAACAATTCAGAGGGATACAACCATTGTTCCAGTTTCTCCAGTTGATATCCCCAGAGACATTACAGTAGGCCATAAAAGGCCTACCTGGGATTGACAAACTCTGCAGGAGGCAGAGGTCCATGCAACTCCTCAAGGCACATTCCAAGAGAGCAAGAGACCAAAGAGATTTTTGAGCTATTTTTTAGCCATGAGCCACATCATTGATACCGAGCCTTCTTGTCATGGAGAAGCAACAGGTCAACAGGTATGGAAATATGCCATGATAAAATAATATCAATGCATCTTGAAGAATGATGTATGGGATATTGTTCTGAGACTAGAAGGGAAGTTTGTAGTGACTTCCAAGTGGATATATAAGATCAAGCATGCAACTGATGGAAGTGTCGAGAAATACAAAGCAAGATTTGTAGCCAGAGGATTCTCACAAGTAGAGGGAGTTGACTATGATGAGACATTTTCTCCAGTAGCGCAATACACTTCCATTCGTACTATCATTGCACTAGCTGCATCCATGGGTTGGAAACTACATAAGATGGATGTAAAGACAACTTGTCTCAATGGTGAGATTGAGTAAGAAGTTTATATCAAGCATCCATAAGTATTCGTGATACATGATGAGAAATCTCATGTGTGCAGGTTGAAGAAACCCCTATATGGACTAAATCAGGCACCTCATGCTTGGTATGAGAAGATGGATGTATTCTTGATGAATTTGGGTTTCAACAAGAGTGTTTCTGATCCAAACCTATATTATCATATTGTTGGTGACGAGTTCCTGATCTTGGTCCTGTATGTGGATGACTTATTCCTTATCAGTTCAAAAAGACTTATTGTCGAATTAAAGTGAACATTGACTTATGAATTCGAGATGAAGGATCTAGGTATGATGCACTACTTCTTGGGACTAGAAGTATGGAAGAGGACCGATGAGAATTTTCGATTCAAGGAAAATATACAGTGGAGATGTTGAATAAGTTCGATATGACATACTACAAATCCATGCCCACACCATTGGTGATGGATTTGAAGAAAATGAACAATGCTTCTACCGATTCAGGCGAGATTGATCCACATTTTTATAGACAACTGATTGGATCATTGATGTATCTAGTTAACACTAGACCTGATATATTCTATGCAGTGAATGAACTTAGTTAGTTCATGAGTCAACCCAGATAGACTCACTGGATAACAAAAAAGCATGTATTGAGATATCTACGAGGCACAGTTGGATATGGCCTGAGATATGCCTTCAGTGTAGACTTGAGTTTGCAAGGATATGCCGATGCAGATTGGGCAGGGAGCGTAGTGGACTGGAAGAGAACATCTGGTTGTTGTTTTACCTTGGGGTCTACCATGGTTTCCTGGTGTAGCAGGAAACATAGCTCTGTTGCCTTGAGTACCGCAGAAGCATAGTATATAGCATTGAGTGTGGCAATCCGTGAAGTAGTGTGGCTTCGCAAGCTCCTGACATATGTATTTGATCATGAGATGGATCCTACTATTATTCATTGTGATAACTAGATCTGTGTGAATCTCTCTGAGAACCCTGTGTTTCATGATAAATCGAAACACATTGAAATAAAATATCATTATATCAGAGACATGGTGCAGAGGAAAGAAATACACGTGCAGTGACTTCCTACACATGAGCAGATTGCAAATATCTTCACCAAACCACTTACCAAGACAAAGTTTGAGTACTTTCATGAGAGACTTGGCATGATGGAGAATGCCTCCCTAGCTGAGAGGGAGTGTTGATGATTACAAGTTTGTGAGACATCCTCCAGGACACATTCTCCTCAGAAATTGAGTGAGACGACCTGTGAGAGATCCCATGAGTTGGGTGTGCCCATGAGATGGGTGTGTCGTTCCTCTCCGAGATTGAGATGGGACATTGTGTGCCCCTATGTGGGGTGAGGATGCCCATGAGATGGGTGTATCGATGTGTATTCCCCTGTTTGGGGTGAGTATTCCCATGATATGGGTGTGTTGTTTGAGATGAAACTATATGTACCCCTGTGAGGGGTGAAGGTTCCCATGTGATGGGTGTATTGTTCTCCTCTGTGTAAAGAGTTGAGATGATGTGGTACTCCAAATGATTCTCCCGTGAGACTCAGTGAGATAGAGATCTGTTGAGTAGGACGTCCTTGTGGCTGAGCACAAGTGGACGTGCCCTTAATGGCTGAGCACTAGTGGGTGTGTGAGATCCATTGCTATATTGTCTAAGAGTAAGATTTACCTGTAACCCTAATTGCGATGTAAAGGGTACAGGTCGCCCCCACCATAAAGTGAAATATAATTAATGTAAAAGATAATTAATATTGTAATTATTAATTATATTATGATTTATTGAGGTCGGCCCTGTTGTGCCAATAGACACCACTTTTGATGTGTCCAGTCTAGTATAAATAAATATGATTTCCCCAATGAGGAAACACAACTCACATGTAATTTCAGTATTTCATCAAGTACATCTTCTAGGGCTTAAGTGGGCACCTCTCTTGGGCACTAGCTTCTTGGTTTTGGAGAGCACCCTTTTGTGTGCTAGTTCTTTGGAGTGGGAGGTCGTTCTCTTGAGAATATTAAAAAGGATTGATGGGTTTTCTTCCCTTGTTGAGAATGGTTTCCCATGATATTTCTTGTGTTCTTTTGCATGGTATTTATTCTTGTGATATTGGTTATTGCAACAATTGTGAATCCTATAGCTGCATTTGTTTATGATTCAAGTAAATGATAAAATTGAAATAAACCTCATGCTTGAGCCTAGCATAGTGAACATTCAACAACGGGTTGAAGTGACAGTAAGTGTGACAGGTTGATTAGTGACAGTGACAGGTTGATCAACAACAATGGAAGTGATAGTATCAGTGATAGTGACAGGTTGAGTCTACACTTATATTTTAGGGTGGTAGGATGGGGCAAAGAAAGGGGGTTGTATGTTGGCATATTTATAGACAAAAGATGCAGGAAATGTGTTTGTCATTGATGGCGAGATCAACATGATCAACAACACAACAATGATGGCATGGAAAGATTAACAGTGAAGATCAATAGTGATTTTGGATCACCCACTTAAAATTCCCGATGACCGTCAGATCTGAATACAGATAGGAGGAATGCGCAAAAGAGGAGAACAAATCTCAGACGTTGGATCTGAGTGCGAGGATCGACCATCGTTGGATCCAAAAGAAGGAGCACGATATTTGATTACAAGATGAAGCAGGCTTACAAAGTCCCGAAAGCAGGAGGACCGTCCATCGTTGAGGAGGACACGTGGCGAGCGATTAGAATTTCGCTGACTTGCACATTGGAGGAGTCAACGGAGCATGGTGTGGGAACTCGTGATATGTGATATCCCAAAATTATTCGGGCCATCAGATCAAGGATTGATATGAACCCTTGGATCAAGGGTCATGGACCGTTGGATGCAGACTACACATGGCGAGAGGTCAACTTTTTGCTGACTGAAAATTCAAAGGAAGGATGAGCTCTATCCTTTGAAATCGCGAAATGCAAAACCGTGATTCAATCTGAGTTGTTGATCAAGAGAGAGTGTGGACCGTTGATCTGGCTCCATTTCAGAGTTTCAAATATCGATAGTTGGAGGAGTCAAGGAGACTCACGACAAAAGTTACGAATCACGAAGCACGCTTTGTGGATAAGTGCCTGGTCACAGTCGATGGTCACAAGAAGGGAAGGAGCCAGTCCAGCGAAGCTCCATTTCGACGATCGCGACATAAAGAGTCGAGACTCTTCATCACAGGAGTCTCGAAGTTGCGAATCGCGAAGCGCTTTGTGGATAAGCGCCAGGTCACCGCTGATGGTCACGAGAACGGAAGGAGCTAGTCCAACCAAGCTCTTTTCTTTTCAGAGTTTTGGATATCGCGATATGGAGTGTCGAGAAATCCCATCATAAGAATACCAAAATTCGAAATCGTGAAATCAACACGATACCCAACACTTGTAATCCATTAGTGTTGGATACTTGGAAAGCTGATCGAAGAGATATTGTTGCTCTTCATGATTAATTGTTCAGTTATGATACAGTTAGCTGAACTGAATCATGATTCTTGAACGGTTGGCGATTCAGTTGCTGAGGCATTTTTTCCCTAGAAGATTCGAGGTGTAATGAAAGAGGTAGTGGGCATAAAAATTAAGAATCTACGACCATGCGGGGTTAGCTGTTCTGAGTGAAAAAGGAGTTGAACTGTAAGGAAGTTAGAAACTCAGAAATGTAAAACAGATTCTGAAAACATAGAAGTAAGAGAAGAATTGTAAAACAGTTTGAAGCAGAGCAGAATTGTAGGACAGATAGAAGCAGAGTAGAATTGCAGAATAGATAGAAGCAGAGCATAATTGCAGAACATATAGAAGTAGAGAAGAATTGCAGAACAAAGAAGAAGGGGTAAGAAGTGAGACACCTGTATTGTTTGTTATTCAATCATTTATTCTTAATCAGGGAGGTAGGGTGGTGCTAGGGAGGACTGTATTCCTCTGTTATTCAAGTTGGGGCTTTCATCTAGTTGTGGATAGAAAAACATGGTGGCAGGGTGGTGCTTGGGAAAACACAAAGTTTTCTGTATACAAGTTGGTTCTTGTATGAGTGGAAGTAGGTGCTTCCATCCAGTTGGTGCTAGAACACTCAGGGAGTTGGTGTTTCCTTCTAGTGGGTTCTAGAGAAATTAGAGAGTTGGTGCTCTCAACAAGTTGGAGCTTGTAAAACAGAGGTAGTAGTCTCACTTTGAGTTGGTGCTCAAACATTGATGATGTACAAAACTTAAAAGACTGCCTATCATTCGAAGAAGAAGAGATTTTCTCCCTTTACGGGTTACCTCATGAAAATATGTCTCTGTGTATATATTATGTGTGACTGATGTTCATTACTCTTATTGTTCATATGTTGTATAATATTGATGGTCACTTGGAAGAGATTAAAAATTGTTTGAATAGTCATAAATTTTTTAAGCACAATAACAATTGATTCACCCCCCCCCCCTCTCAGTTGTCTTAGTATTTTCAACAACCGGTATCAGAGCCAGTTAATTTATTTAAAGGTAGATCTATAATATTAAACATGGAAAGTCATGAAGGGACTTCAACCAATAAGCCTCCTCTCTTTGATGGAATACATTTTGCATTCTGGAAGATTAGAATGAGAGCATACTTAATGGCCTTAGGTGATGATGTTTGGGATGTAGTAGAGACTGGATACATAAACCCTGTTGTGCTAGCTTCCATGGATGATAAGTTAGAATTTATATTTAATTCTAAGGGAATGAATTCTATCTTGAATGGACTTGCAGAAGTTGAGTTTGTAATGGTGATGCATCTTCAAACTGCCAAAGAAATGTGGGATAAACTTATTAATAATTATGAAGGAAATGCGAAAGTAAAAGATGCCAAACTTCAAACATATAGATTGAAATTTGAACAACTAAAGATGAATGAAGATGAAACAGTTAGCAAGTATTTTTTAAGAGTTGAAGAGCTTGTGAATTCCATGAAGGGTCTTGGTGAGAAAATTGAAGAATCTTTTTTAGTTCAGAAGATTTTAAGATCTCTGCTTGATAAATTTAATCCAAAGGTCTTTGCAATAGAAGAACTAAATGATCTTAAAACTCTGTCCATTGATCAACTCCTAGGAACTCTAACTGCATATGAAATGAGAATTAACAAAGATAAATCCATTACTAGAGAAACATATTTTGAAGTAGACAAGAATACTGATTCAGAATTAGATGATATTGAGGCAAAATTTGTGAGAAGGTTAAAGAAAGGATCAGGAAAATATCAAGGCAAGATCCCTTTCAAATGTTTTAACTGTGGTAAGATAGGTCATTTTGCATCTAAGTGTCCTCACCAGAAAAAGGATCAAAACTATGATGACGAAAATAAATACAAATTTAAGAAATATAGTAAAAAGAAAAGTTTGTGTGCAAACAATGACAACTCCTCAGAAGACATAGATAGTGATTCATCCTATGAAGACAAAGTGAATGATTTTATGCTTATGGCTATGGGAGATCTTGGTGATGAACATTCAGGAGGTGAAATGGATGATGAATAAGATGTGGTGGATATGGAAGGTGAATTAATCAGTGCTTTGGAAGAAATTGACAGACTCAGATGTAAGAAGAGAAAACAAAAATGGTTGTTGATGCAGTTTAAAATGAATGATAAAAAACCCGATGAAGACTTTGATCTACTAAAAGTGGAGTTAGAAGAGGAAAATAAAATAGAAGACATTCTGAAACAACAGTTATCAGAGAAGAAAGCGAGGTGTGAAGCCTTAGAAGAAGAGATATTAAAAACTAGAAAAGAAATGGAGAAGTTTAAGGCATTGTATCACCAAAATCTGTCAAGTATTAAATCCTCACAAGAATTAACTTCCATTCTAAATCAACAAAGGAATCCAAAGTTGAAAGCTGGCTTGGGCTATGAAGAAGGATCAAGTAGTGATCATCCAAGTAATACAGAACCCATCAAGTTTGTCAAATCTACAATCATTGACAACAACCACTTTGCAGAAACAAAGAAAGAAAATTAGCCACCAAGAAGGAATGAAAGAAAAAGTACCAGAACCGAATCTGTAGATCAGAGAAACTATCAGCATGGAAGAAATCGACCCACTCAAAGAAGACAATATTTTTCCAGGTACAAAGGATTTTTCTAGGTATATTGTTTTTTCTGTTCTAACTTTGGTCACAAAGCTATAACTTGTTCTTTAAGATTTAGATATGAGCAATCACGTTATTCAAGGAATAATTATCTACCACCACAAAGATTGAGAAAACAAAGCAACATACAATCACAAACTATAAATCATGTGATGACTAGGAGAAGGATGCAGGTGAAACATAACAACAATTATGATCCTAACAATCGTTATGATCTTTTATTCAGTGAACCCGAATGTTACAACTGCCATAATTATGGACATAAAGATGCAGACTGTCGCTTAAGGAACTATAAGCCAGATCTGAATCCTGCTGCTGAAAAATTTCAAGGTTTGGAAGAAGAAAGAAGATGACCAATGTGGATTAGTGTTATCATCTCAAAGACAAAAGAATCCCTGGTATATTGACAGTGGGTGTTCCAAACATATGACCAGAGAAAAAAGTAAGTTTCTAACTCTAAGTGAAATAAAATCAGGAAATCTAACTTTTGGAAACGATGCACCAGGAAAAATAAAAGGTAAAGGAATGGTAAGTCTGAGCAATGGAAAAGGAAAATCTCAAGATGTGTTATTTGTAGATGGTCTGAAACATAATCTGCTTAGTGTCATTCAAGTCTATGACCGAGGATGTGAATTTGTTTTTACTTCTAAAGATTGTAAAATAAAGTCTGTAAATTCAGGACAGTTGGTTGCAAAAGGGATAAGAACAGAAAACAATGTCTATGTGTTAAAAGAAGAATGCCACTTAAGAAAGTATGATGAAAGTTGGCTATGGCATAGGAGACTTGGACACTTAAATTTTGATCATATAATCAAGCTTAGAAATAGTGGGGTAGTAAAGGATCTTCCAAATATATCTAAGCCATATGACTCTGTTTGTAAACCTTGCTAGATAGGAAATCTTACTCGGCCACAGTTCAAATCAAAAAGCTTTCCTTCAATAGAAAAAACTCTCTAGTTAGTACATATGGATTTATGTGGACCATCAAGAAAATAAGGTATAGGAAAAGAAAACTATTTTATGTTGATTATTGATGATTATTCTAGACTAACATGGGTTGCCTTTTTGAAGGAAAAATCTGAAGCATTTGAAAAATTCAAAGTGTTTAAGGCTCTGACTGAAAATAAAAAAGGAAAAAGATTGAAGGAAGTAAGGTCTGATAGAAGAGGAGATTTTATTTCATGGAACTTCAAAGATTTATGTGATAAACATGGAATCAAACGAGAATACACTATTCCAAGGACTCCACAGAAAAATGGAGTACTTGAGAGGCATAATAGATCAGTTCAATAGATGGCAAGATCAATGATGAATGAAAGTAATATTGCTCAGACATATTGGGTGGAAGAAATTCATACATCTATTCATATCCTTAACAAAGCTCATCTCAGGGCACATAGTGACAAGACTCCTTATGAACTATGGTTTGGAAGACCTTCTTCAAGCAAGCATTTTAAAGTCTTTGGGAGTAAATGTTATATCAAGAATAATGATGAACATACTGACAAATATGATGATAGGGTTGATGAAGGTATCTTCTTAGGTTATGCTACAAACAATAAAGGATACATATGCTACAATAAGAGGCTGGATAAATTGGTTGATTGTATCGACATAAAAGTTGATGAAGAAGTCCCAGTCAGAAATGTAAGCAGTGTTGAACCAAGCACAAAAGATATAGTTAAAGATGAAAATGAAAAGGTCCAAGGATCAGAAAGGGAAGAATCCGAATTAAATGAAGATATGAATACTCAGGCTGACACAAATCAGTAGAAAGAAACAAAATCACCTCTCAGAATTATTAGAAAGAATCATCCTGAAAATCAGATAATTGGAGATATAAACAAAGGAGTTCAGACAAGAAGGATATTAGCTAAAGACACAAAACAATCTCAGATTTCTTTTCTATCTATGATTGAACCTAAAATTTTTGATGAAGCCAACAACCATGATGATTGGATTATAGCTATGAATGAAGAGCTTGATTAGATTGAAAAGAACAATACTTGGAAACTTGTTCCTAGACCCGAAGATAAGAATGTAATAGGTTCCAAATGGGTGTTCAAGAATAAAATGAATGAAAAAGGACAAGTTGTTAGAAATAAAGCCAGATTGGTCTGTAAAGGGTATGCACAAGTTGAAGGTCAGGATTTTGATGAAACTTTTGCACTAGTGGCAAGATTGGAAGCCATTAGAATGTTTCTTGCATATTCATGTTATAAGAACTTTAAAGTTTATCATATGGATGTTAAGTCAACATTTCTTAATGGAGATCTAGAGGAAGAAGTATATATGGAGCAACCTGAAGGATTCTTATCGACAAATAATCCTGATTATGTTTGCAAGCTGAAGAAGGCTTTATATGGATTGAAACAAGCACCACGAGCTTGGTATTATAGTCTGGACAAATTTTTACAAGACAAAGGGTTCAAGAAAGGTACTGTTGACAACAATCTCTACATCAAGTCTGAAGGTGATGATTTACTATTTGTTTTGGTTTATGTAGATGACATTATTTTTGGCTGTACTAATGATTCCTCTGTTCAGTGGTTTGCTAACTCTATGAAAATAGAGTTTGAGATGTCCATGATAGGTGAAATGTCATACTTTCTTGGTTTACAAGTACATCAAAGCTCTACAAGAATATTTATCACTCAAGAAAAATATCTAAAAGAGAAGTTGAAGAAGTTCCAGATGGAAGATTCTTCTCCTGTTAGTACACCTATGGTGGTTGGTTGTAAACTCAGTAAAGATGATATTTCACCTGATGTTGATCAAAGGACATATCGATCAATGATAGGCACTCTTTTGTACATCACAACATCCCGTCCTGATATAATGCAAGTTGCTGGAATGGTAGGTCGTTATCAGTCTGCTCCTAAACAGAGTTAGTTAGTAGTTGTAAAAATGATATTCAAATACTTGAAGGGCACAATGACTTATGGTTTGTGGTATCCTAGAAATCATAATATTCAGTTAACTACTTATTCAGATGCTGATTGGGAAAATTGTGTGGATGAGAGAAAGAGCACCAATGGAGGTGCATTCTTCCTGGGTGACTCGTTGGTAGCATGGATTAGTAAGAAGCAGGGATATATTTCATTATCAACTACAGAGGCAGAGTACATTGCTACTGCTACTTGCTGCACTCAGATTTTATGGATGATCCAAACTCTTGCAGACTTGAAGGTAAATTATACTGATCAGATTCCAATTCACTGTGATAACATCAGTGCCATTAGTGTCTCCAAGAATCCTCTTCTTCATTCCAATTCTAAGAATATTCCAATCAAATATCATTTTCTCAGAGAGCAGGTTACAAACAGAGTTGTTCAACTGAATTATATTCCTTCCACAGAACAAATAGCTGATATCTTTACTAAACCATTAGCAACAACACTTTTTGGATATCTTTGTTAGAAGTTGGGGGTTATATCTTCTTTTGTCTAATCAATTCATCTTGTCAGGGGGAGTATGTGATTGTCACATATCTGATACCTTTGAGATGTATTGCAATAGTTTAGGGGGAGCATGTTTTTTCTTTGACATTGATGTCAAAGGGGGAGAAAAAGTGTGGTAAGTAGTGTGGTAAGGATGCTACAGTGGTATGTTTGGTTGCATGTTCAACATGTAGAGTAACAGTCCAGGTAGAGAGTACATAGTGCAGTTATTCAGGTTCTTCAAGGTCAAGGTTGCAATCAATGCAAAAGGGGGATATTGTTGGCATATTTACATACAGAAGATGCAGGCAGCGTGTTTTTCATTGATGGCGAGATCAACATGATGAGCAACGCAACGATGATGACATGGAAATATTAATAGTGAAGATCAACAGTTATCGTTGGATCACCCACTCAGAATTCCCGATGACCGTCAGATATGAATGCAGATAGGAGGAATGCGCAAAAGAGGAGAACAAATCTCATATGTTTGATCTGCGCATGAGGACCGACCATTGTTGGATCCAGAAGAAGGAGCACGATATTTAAGGAGGACACATGGTGATCGATTATAATTTCGTTGACTTGCACATTGGAGGAGTCAACAGAGCATGGTGTGGGAACTTGCAAAATGTGATATCTCGAAATGATCTGGGCCGTCAGATAGAGGATTGATTTGAACCCTTGGATTGAGGGTTGTGGACCGTTGGATGCAGACTACACGTGGAGAGAGGTAAGATTTTTGTTGTTTGGAAAGTCAAAGGAAGGAGGAGCTATATCCTTTGAAATCGTGAAATCGCAAAATGTGAAATCGAGATTCAATCTGAGTCATTGATCAAGAGAGAGTGTGGACCATTGATCTGGCTCCATTTCTGAGTTTCAGATACTGGGAGTTGGAGGAGTCAAGGAGACTCACGACAAAAGTTGCGAATCACGCTTTGTGGATAAGCGCCTGGTCACCGTCGATGGTCACGAGAAGGGAAAGAGCTAGTCCAGCGAAGCTCCATTTTGGTGATCGTGACATAAAGAGTCGAGACTCTTCATCACAGGAGTCCCGAATTTGTGAATCACAAAGTGCTTTGTGGATAAGCGCCAGGTCACCGCTGATGATCACGAGAAGGGAAGGAGCTAGTCCATCCAAGCTATTTTCTTTTCGGAATTTTGGAGATCGCGATATGGAGTGTCGAGAAATCCCATCACAAGAATACCGAAATGAGAAATCGCGAAATCAACGCAATACCTTGCGCTTGTAATCCAACGGTGCTAGATACTTGGAAATATGATCGAAGGGATACTGTTGCTCTTCATGATTAACTATTTAGTTGCAATTCAGTTAGCTAAACTAAATCATGATTCTTGAATGGTTGGCGATTTAGTTGTTGAGACATTTTTTCCCTAGGATATTCGAGGTGTAATGAAAGAGGTAGTGGGCATAAGAATTAAGAAGCTATGACTGTGTAGGGTTAGCTGTTTTGAGTGAAAAGGAGTTGAACTGTAAGAAAGGTAGAAACTCAGAAATGTAAAACAAATGATGAAAACATAGAAGCAAGAGCAGAATTGTAAAACAGTTTGAAGCAGAGAAGAATTACAGAACATATAGAAGTAGAGCAGAGTTGCAGAACAGATAGAAGCAAACCAGAATTGCAAAACAAATAGAAGCATAGAAGAATTGTAGAACATAGAAGAAGGGGTAAGAAGTGAGACACTTGTATTGTTTGTTATTCAATCATTTATTCTTAATCAGGGAGGTAGGGTGGTGCTAGGGAGGACTATAGTCCTCTGTTATTCAAGTTGGTGCTTGAATACTGAAAGTTGGAGATTTCATCTGGTTGTGGCTAGAAAACAGGGTGGCAGGGTGGTGCTTGGGAAAACACAGATTTTTCTGTATACAAGTTGGTTATTGTATAAGTGGAAGGAGGTGCTTCCATCCAATTGGTGCTGGAACACTAAGGGAGTTGGTGCTTCCTTCTAGTGGGTGCTAGAGAAACCAGAGAGTTGGTGGTCTCAACAAGTTGGAGCTTGTAAAACAGAGGCAATAGCCTCACTTTGAGTTGGTGCTCAAACATTGATGATGTACAAAACTTAAAATACTTCCTATCATTCGAAGAAGAAGAGGTTTTCTCCCTTTATGGGTTTCCTCGTGAAAATATGTCTCTGTGCATATCTGATGTGTGACTGATGTTCATTAATCACGTTGTTCATATGTTGTATAATATTGATGGTCACTTGGAAGAGATTAAAAATTGTTTGAATAGTCATAAATTGTTTAAGCACAGTAACAACTGATTCACCCCCCCCTCCTCTCAGTTGTCTTAGTATTTTCAACATTGTAGACTCCTTCTGGTTGTACCCGAAGAACACAAGGAGTTGGGGTTTCCTTCAGGTTGGAGCCTATAAATCAAGGGGTTAGAGTCTCCTTCTGGTTGGAGCTAGAGAATTCAGGGAGTTGTATCTTCCTTAAGGTTGGAGCTTGTAACTAGGGGATCAGAGAATCCTTCCATTTGTAGCTCGAGAATTCAGGGAGTTGTAGCTTCCTTCAGGTTGGAGCCTAGAAATAGGGGGTTGGATCCTCCTTCCAGTTGGTGCTGGAGAATTTGGAAGTTGGTGCTTCCTTTGAATGTAATATTGATATATATGAGAAATCATTCCAATGTTTTCTCCCATTTGGGTTTCCATATAAATTATGGTGTACTTCTTATCTATGATTATTTAGTACTGTGTATATGTGGTTGTTTAGTATGCACCTATGAATAATACTATTTATGATGCAATAATATAATGAATGCATAAGTGATAAACTATTGAACACTGTTGATAAAGTTGAAGTTTATATATTGTGATTGAAAGTGGTAAAAAGTGCTCATACCGATTCACTCCCCCCTCTCAGTATTCCAACAACTGGTATCAGAGTGAGGTTCCTTCAGAGACAATGTAACTACTGGAAGGTAGATCATGGATTGCACTAAGAATGGAGCGCCAATGTTTGGTGGTCATAATGGTTAGAGATATGAGATATGGAGAAACATGATGAAATCATTTCTAGGAGAACTGGGGTATGATGTTTGGTACTCATTTTTTATAGGATATGTTGGTTCAAAGAAACCAAACATTGCAGCCAAGAAGGAATTAAAAAGAAACAAAAAAATAACAATGTATTTCTTCATGGAAGGATTACATGATCTGGTAAAAGACAAAGCGGGACAATGTATATAAGACAAAAAAATTTAAGAAAATATACATAATATATATTCCAAGGGATCTCATAACATCATAGATTCAAATAATATTAAAGAAGATGCAGTTACAAAATGAGAAGGAAGATGCTCATCATGTCAGATAGATTCAGAAGAAGAAGAATGTGAAGAAGGCATAGTGGATTTTGAGGCCGAACTAATCAATTCTTTAAGTGAGCTAAATAAGGAAAGAAGGGAAAAAAAGTCCCTTAATGAAGAATTGATCAGGCTAAAGAACGGTACTGGAGAAGTCGGGGAGGTTTTCATGGATCTAAGAGCTCAGCTAGACGAAGCCAAACTGATTGAAGAAAATCTCAAGGATCA
Organism: Picea engelmannii; assembly: GCA_009831015.1. Classification (NCBI taxonomy): domain Eukaryota; kingdom Viridiplantae; phylum Streptophyta; class Pinopsida; order Pinales; family Pinaceae; genus Picea; species Picea engelmannii. The sequence continues at coordinate 133,239 of ML787787.1, forward strand.
GTTGAAAGAGAAACAATGTTTGGAAGCTGAAATAGTTTCACAAATAAAGGAAGTAGAGAAGAGAGAATAAATCTTGAAAAGTCATATTAAGGAAATATCTAAGGACTTAAACCAGTTTGAAGTATAATTTAGTCAACAAGAAAGAAGATTTGAAGAATAAATCATTACCTTGAAGACCCAAATTGAAGAAGCAAAGAGAATGGAAGAAGTCACAAAGATCCAAATGATGAAGAAATAATAAGATTCAGAGAAGTTTGAAGAAGAATTTGTTACATTAAGAGTTAAGCTGCCACCATTCTAGCAAGTCTTTCACTCTGTAATTTTACAGTTCGGTACATTTCACTCACTAATAGTAATTGTGTATTATTGTATCTCTGTGTTTATGGTTATATCTATAATATATCTTTGTTATATTATTGGATATCTGATATATCTCTATACATTTATTTATTATATCTCCGCTCTCATTTCATGTCGAAAACAATCTGGATCAGATGGGTCAACATCGTGTGCAATTGTGTAGCGGATTCATGGATAGTTTTTATGACATATGGACAGAGATGGATTCATGAGATTTTTGGAAGGTCTAGAAAGATATATCATAGTGGATGAAAACATATTGACAATTCGAATCAATTAGTAACAAGAAGGCAAGGAGTGAAAGGCACAGTAGAACATGGGAAGAGAAACTGTCATCAAAAGCCATACCGTCAAAGGGAAATTGTTGAAAATTATGGTCATTGATATCTAAGTAGTGAACATGACAAGCTATGACGATTTGAATTCAGGTAACTTTGAGTGCTTTTTATATATGTCAGTGAATTACATGAGGAACTGTTATCGCACAGTTTGTAGCTAGGATAAAAGGCTAGAAGATAGAGGGCCAAATTGGCGTAACAGGAACCTATCCCACCTGTTATCTCCTAAAATAACACTGTCATTTTGTCAAATTTTAGGTGATAGGAAGAGGTCCAAAAATTTGTTTCTAAATTTTTTTAGGTGGGTTAGATGGTCTACTTTATGAAAATAAACTTGGAACAAGCATTGGATTTGGTCTTCTCAAGCAAAAGTGAGAATCTCAGGTTTTGGTGGTTTAGGCGGGCTTGAAAAGCGCTCATTAACCACCGAAAGCAGAGCTTTCAGTAGTTAACAGGCTAAATTCGGGTCTAGTTTAACCACCGAAAGTGCAGATTTTCCAGAAATAACCTGCCTTGGGAAAATTCATTTTTATTAGCCGTGGAAAGTCCGTTTCACACGCTCAAATAGTCAATTGACAACTACACATCCTAATATTTCCAATGGTTCTTTCAGATATTAATTTGGAGCTTGGGAAGGCAGTAAAAAGTACCCCACAAGATCAGGTAGCGTTTTCAGAAATGTGAAAATTCAAAATACTTAGGTTGGCAAATTTTGTAAATGCAGAGGTTCGATAAATGCATGCACAACTAGATTTGTAAGTATTTGACAGGTTTTAATGAAGGAATTAGATCATGAGGAAGAGCCCCAAGCAAAGGGAATTTTTATTGAGCTGTAAGGTTGAAGTTTCCCATCGCCAAGCTGCCAGAATTAAAGTCATCAATCTTTCACTGAGCTGATTTCAGAACATCAGATCTTGAGATCGCATATGTCAAAGATTTTGCATAATAGATTTTTTGCTAGATATAAATTTGATCTCCACTACCACGTTTAACTCATTGAATCAGTTGGATGGATATCCTCATCAGCATGTCCTCTAGTTGATCGCATACATCCAAGTCGACAAATTGAGTCCGCATGTCAAAACCTAATGCATCAAGTCAAACAAATCAACACCTTGCATATACAGAAATTCATTATCAATTTGATTTTGATTAACTCTTTTGTTTCATGTGACTTTCATAAAACCAAGTTCCAAGAGATATCACCGTGATGATTTTCCATTTGAAATCCCTTTGATTTAGGAATCAAATCTTAGTTTGCTGTTATTTCTCATCTCTATCTCACAGAATCCGAGTCATTGCGATTCTCATGAAAATTAATTCGTCACAGATCCGTTTTTCGAAAGTTACATCTTTCGGTGGTTAACATGCCTAAATTTTGCCTTCCTTAACCACCGAAAGCAGAGCTTTCGGTGGTTAAAGCACCCAGTTTTTTCCAGTGTTAACCACTGAAAGCCTGTCACTGCTAGATTTGTTGAAAAATGCCCAGATCGAAGTTTTACTGATCCAAATCACTTGAAACCACTTTTAATGGATAGATGTTGAATTATAGAGTCATATTCAATGTCCATTTTTGATGCATAAAGATAAAAAGAGGTTTTCAAATCAGTTTTGGTACCTATTTTGGTGGCAACAAATTAGGGTTTTGGCACAACTCAGCAAATTCAAATTCTATCTTTTGGAAGAGTCATCAAACAACCTTGGGAGGCTAGTCTGCACTGCATCAGGACTCTACTACCTCTGAAGACTATCATATGTGGGATTGACCTCATCTTGAGGATCTTTCCTTATTTTTTGCAATTTAGTTTTGACTTTCTATCTTTAGCATATCTGATCCATTCTTTTAGGATCTGAAAACTGTATTGTAAAGCTATAAAGCTGAAGACAGAAGATGAACTATGGGTTTGATTTTGAGTTATATATTCTATTGTTTTGTATGAAAGACACTTTCTTTAATATATCATCTTGCAAGCTTCTTTCATTTGTTACTGTCAGACCTTCTTTCATCTTTGTCTATGCTTATGAGTGGAATTAGTTATTTTGTCTTTGTTTAATGATCCTATGGTAACTGTCATCTTACTTTTGATTGTTAAGCAAGAATCATAAGCATCTTTGGCCAGTTTGTTGACCCATCATATATATGGTTTATGTATGTTTTGGTTAACTAATTGGTTTTCCTATCCATTTGTTATACAGATCTGTTTGATAAATATCTCTTGAAGGCCTTGTATCGCATGAATATAGTTAGACTGTCTTGAAGATACAATCCAGAGATTAAGACATTCATCTTGATCCAAACCCACTCCTATTATTGAGAAAATAGTTTCCAAAAATATTAAGTTACCAGGCATCTCTGACTTGCAGCCTAGGAGAGTTTCCTGGAGTGATAACAAATTGGCGCCGTTGTCGGGGAGAGGAGTTTGAAGCTCAGCTTCCTTGGGAGACGACAAGATCCATCTTTGATGATAGAGAAATTCTGGACATATATTCGGTTGTAATCATCTATCTGGCGACTCCATGAAGGATGGATTCAGTGGTGACTCCAGAACATTCAAATGTCAAAAGCATTTTCTGCTCTTTTGGCTCGGAGGTTTGCACCTCTCAATTTTTCTTCAGTTCTTGGTTTCCCACATCCAATACCTAATATGTCGGAATGGGGAGATTTTCTGCCTATCTTCAAAGAGAGAAAAGAAGACAATCCTACATAACACCTCCTCAAGTTTCATGAGTGCATGGATCTATTAGATCTACAGCATGAAGATGTTCGTATGAAGATGTTCATGTTTTCATTGTATGGTGATGCACGTCAGTGGTATTTTTCTTTACCTCCTTCCAGTATTTCATCATTGAAAGATTTTCACAGAGCATTCACTGAGCATTGCAAAAGGTATTTTTCAGATGAGTTTGCATTTGATAATTGCTGTGATGAATATGAATTACATTGTAAGTTTGAAGATGTAAATATAGAAAGAGCTCTCCCTCATAATATACAACAACCCTTTAATGATCTTCAAGATGTTGAGTTTTCCCATCAACATGAACTACAAATGGATAATAAAGAAACTGAACACTCTCTTACCATCCTTAAGTCTGATTGTTATAAATTCGAAGAGCTGGTTCCTTTAGCTACACAGAGAGATGATCATGAATGTATACATGATGTGCTTAATGATAGCTTCGAAGAGTATGCTGCAACAGGGGACATCTATCATTGTAACCAAGATATTGGTAATCTTTAGGAGGATAACCATAGTATTGATGCTTTTGACATTGTATCAAATGCATCTACCAACTTAGATTGTCTTGAAGATGAGATTGTCCCCTTTGGAAACCCCAAAGATGATTATCAGATTGACACATTAGTAGGTGACAGTTTTAGATCTGCAGCAGGTTCTAAAGGTAGCCCTCAGCTTTATGATTTACAGACCGAGGCAGATTTCAGCCGATATGAGGAGGGACAGAAAGTTTCTGATCAGCAATTGAGTTTGTATTTTCATTTTACAGAGGAAGAACAATCCACATTCAGTATTGATATCGGTGAAGACAACAAGCAGCAGGATCTCAGTTCTCAGTTGGGACAGCAAGAAGACTTCCAAAGAAGACAGATCTACAAACAGAGAGCCAGTCATGGAAGGGAAATCATTTTTCATAAATCAGAATGCTTTTGATCTTGATTTTAGAGACCCGATGACTGATTTGATAGAATTACTTATTTCAGACCCTATGAAAGTTCTAGATTTCATTCATTCATCAATTTCCACAGGTGAGTATGACTTTCTGAAAGATTATCTACTACTGCTGATATGTTTTAGTTATTTTCTATTAAGCAATGATAGATATAAAGTCATCACGCTTTTGAAGTTGCTCAAATGGCTGTTATGGAAATCTGCGTTTACCTGACCAAATTTTAGATTTGGTTAGCAATAGGGATAGGCAGAAGAATAATCTCTTCATATGAGCACTTAAATTGTTTTCAGTTATTGGTTGAATAAGCACAATAGGCTACAGGTTGTCCGAAGATAAGTTTCTCAAGCCAGATGACTCCATTGCCCAATGGACTGACACAATACAAATTGTAAATGATCGTTGAGCAGAATTTTTATGTATAATGGATAGGCACGGGTCTTCTTGTTCTTGGAACCTCACTGGGAGGATTCCATCCCCGAGTAGGAGCCAAATGTTATCTCCTAAAATAGCACTGTCATTTTGTCAAATTTTAGGTGATAGGAAGAGGTCCAAAAATTTGTTTCTAATTTTTTTTAGGTGGGTTAGATGGTCTACTTTTTGAAAATAAACTTGGAACAAGCATTGGATTTGGTCTTCTCAAGCAAAAGAGAGAATCTCAGGTTTCGGTGGTTTAGGTGGGCCTGAAAAGTGCTCATTAACCACCGAAAGCAGATCTTTCGGTAGTTAACAGGCTAAATTCGGGTCTAGTTTAACCACCGAAAGTGCAAATTTTCCATAAATAACCTGCCTTGGGAAAATTCATTTTTCTCAGCTGTGGAAAGTCCGTTTCACACACTCAAATAGTCGATTGACAACTACACATCCTAATATTTCCAATGGTTCTTTACTATATTAATTTGGAGCTTGGGAAGGTAGTAAAAAGTCCCCCTCAATATCAGGTAGCGTTTTAAGAAATGTGAAAATTCAAAATACTCAGGTTGGCAAATTTTGTAAATGCAGAGGTTCGATAAATGCATGCACAACTGGATTTGTAAGTATTTGACAGGTTTTAATGGAAGGCATCAGATCATGAGGAAGATCCCCTAACAAAGGGAATTTGTATTGATCTATAAGGTTGAAGTTTCCCATTGCCAAGCTGCCAGAATTAAAGTTGTCAATCTTTCACTGAGCTGATTTCAGAACATCAGATCTTGAGATCGCAGATGTCAAAGATTTTGCATAATAGATTTTCTGTTGGATATAAATTTGATCTCCAATACCATGTTTAACTCATTGAATCAGTTGGATGGATATCCTCATCAACATGTCCTCTAGTTGATCGCATACAGCCAAGTCGACAAATTGAGTCCACATGTCAAAACCTAATGCATCAAGTCAAACAAATCAACACCTTGCATATACAAAAATTCATTATCAATTTGATTCTGATTAACTCTTTTGTTTCACGTGACTTTCATAAAACCAAGTTCCAAGAGATATCACCGTGATGATTTTCCATTTGAAATCCATTTGATTTAGGAATCAAATCTTAGTTTGCTGTTATTTCTCATCTCTATCTCGCAGAATCCGAGTCATTACGATTCTCATGAAAATTAATTCGCCACAGATCTGTTTTTCAAAAGTTATAGCTTCGGTGGTTAACAGGCCTAAAGTTTTCCTTCCTTAACCACCGAAAGCAGAGCTTTCGGTGGTTAAAGCACCCAGTTTTTTCCAGTGTTAACCACCGAAAGCCTGTCACTGCCAGATTTGTTGAAAAATGCCCAGATCGAAGTTTTACTGATCCGAATCACTTGAAACCACTTTTAATGGATAGATGTTGAATTATAGAGTCAGATTCAATGTCCATTTTTGATGCATAAAGATAAAAAGAGGTGTTCAAATAAGTTTTGGTACCTATTTTGGTGGCAACAAATTAGGGTTTTGGCACAACTCAGCAAATTCAAATTCTATCTTTTGGAAGAGTCATCAAACAGCCTTGGGAGTCTAGTCTGCACTGCACAAGAATCTACTACCTCTGAAGACTATCATATGTGGGATTGACCTCATCTTGAGGATCTTTCCTTATTTTTTGCAATTTAGTTTTGACTTTCTATCTTTAGCATATCTGATCCATTCTTTTAGGATCTGAAAACTGTATTGTAAAGCTATAAAGCTGAAGACAGAAGACAAACTATGGGTTCGATTTTGAGTTCTATATTCTACTATTTTGTATGAAAGACACTTTCTTTAATATATCAGCCTGCAAGCTTCTTTCATTTGTTACTGTTAGACCTTCTTTCATCTTTGTCTATGCTTATGAGTGGAATTAGTTCTTTTGTCTTTGTTTAATGATCCTATGGTAACTGTCATCCTACTTTTAATTGTTAAGCAAGAATCATAAGCATCTTTGGCCAGTTTGTTGACCCATCATATATATGGTTTATGTATGTTTTGGTTAACTAACTGGTTTTCCTATCCATTTGTTATACAAATCTATATGATAAATAGCTCTTGAAGGCCTTGTATCACATGAATATAGTTAGACTGTCTTGAAGATACAATCCAGAGATTGAGACATTCATCTTGATCCAAACCCACTCCTATTATTGAGAAAATAGTTTCCAAAAAGATTAAGTTACCAGGCATCTCTGACTTGCAGCCTACAAGAGTTTCCTGGAGTGATAACACCACCCAATGTCACCACGATGGGATGGTTCTTTCTCTTTAGGGAGGTGAGACCCAGGGGAGACATCCTCAGTGACTTGAGGCTTTGAAGAGGCTAAAGGATAATCAAACAATGACAAGTTTCCCCCCTTCACAGATCACCACCAAAACAGATAGTCTAGCTTATAGCCAACAAAGATAACCAAGTAGAATCCCTGCTCAAGAACAAAACAACAATAAACTGATATATGCAGGCTTGGTTAGTACTTCATATATATCAACAACTATCTGATATTCAATATAATCAATTTGAATATAAATATTGATGGAGTCAATGTTTATCAATAACAGTAAAGATCATGTCACTTCATCAATAATTATTAAAATGATGAGGCATTCAATGTAATAAACCAACAGTTCAATTAACTTATGCTTAAATCACCATTCAATTGCTCAAAAGATAAAACGTTGCTACATCAATGATACAATAGAAAAGAGTGACGCCAACATTTAGGGTTAGTAGGGTTAGCTAGAGCTAGGGTTAGTGTAGTTAGGGTTTAAAATTTTAAAGGGTTTGAGATTTGTTTTGATCAATTTCACTTCAACGCTGAAGGTCTTAGGATCAGTGCCTTCTAGGGTAAAATGGAGTCAAATTAAAGGAGGACGCAGGGGTTGAAGGAGGAAGACTAAGGACTGGAGGGAAGAGATTTGAAGTGCTGCTATGGCAGTTCCTCAGAGACAAAACCCTAGGGGAGAGAGGTTCACTCCAGTGTTTCTATGGCAAGGCCTCGTGCTCTCTCCTCCTTCCTTAGATGGAAAAAACGACTAGCATGGAAGATAAAGTCAAGACAAGAGAGTCAAATGAGGGAGAGTGTTGCTACAACAAGGCTCTATCATCAAACCCTGGAAGAAAATGACCCTAAGTGTAGATGACCTAGGCCTGGGACGTCTTCTCCTTCTTGAGCTCAAATAGGTATGACTAGCAAAAGGGGAAGAGGAGAAAGGAGTGTAGCTACGACCAGGCTCTCTTTTCCTCTTCAATGGCTGAAAAATTCTCTATCAGGGGACATGAGACAAGGACCTACTTGTGTGCTTGTCACCTAGGGTTTTTTATCAGCAAATTATAAACATATGCAAGAATATAAGACTAAAACCATTCATTCAAGAAGTTTTGCAGAAACAACACTTACATATCACCATGAAATAATATGCAAACCCTAGTTGTAACACCTTCCTTAAAGAGAATTGCCAAAATATGCCAAAAAAGTCTTCCTTCAACAAGTGTGCCTTCCTTAAATAAGCCAAATACCCAAGATAGGGCGCAAATTTCAAATGTCACTAATGAGTGAGTAAGTTGTGATGATAAAATGAGAGTGAAAATCCCTTATTTATACAAAACCTTGACCTAATTTTACATTTTAGGTTAGGTAAAAGGCCGACAAGGCCAAATGATCAAAATCATATTGTTTTACAATAAATTCTCAAATAAAAACCCTAAATAAGCAGAAAAGAGAGTAAAATCCCTTCTAAGGGAGGCGCTAGCCCTTTCTAGGGCAAATGAAACACCATGGAGCAAAACATTAGCCCTCTAGGGGCTTCTCAAACATGCCACACGTGCCACTGCTGCCCAGTCTTCCTCTAAAGACGTCCAATAGGCTGGATGATGTCATGGTCATCAAAGGTGACGTCCCAGGCCTTCCAAGGCCAATGTCTTAGTGAAAAGGGCTCATCCCCCTAGGCTAAGCTATGTCAGGGTGCCTCTAGTGGAACACCCTGTTCTTCTCTGGTGCAAATACTTTGATCAACCTTTGTCCTATCTCTGCCCCTTGATGGGGTCTCAACATCCATCTGGTGGGCTCTTCAGACCCATGGAGGTCCGAACTGATCATCTCCTCATGTGTACTAGTCCAAATGGTACTTGTCCGTCGGGTATGGTCCTGCACATCAAAGGCTATGCCCTCCATGGGCTCATCAGTCACATGGATCATGGTAATGTCAATCACATTTCATCATTAATATTATTAAACACATGCATAGAATCCCTAATACATCAATCAATAGCTCAAAGATGTTACACAAGCCTGCAATACAAGTCCAGGGAAAAGGACAAGGCTTCCTATTGGGCTAGTGTCCACAGAAAAAGCAAGTTCCCAGAAATACCTCTTCCAAGCCATGTAAGTGGGTGGTGTGGTTAGGGGATGTCCAAGCATGTGGGTGCAATGATGGCCAAGGGTGCAAAGATGTTACCTGTGGGTTCCTTTGTAGAAGGCGAGCTATCCTTGTCATGGATGAATATTTTCCAAGCCCATTCTTGCCTTTATTCTTTTTATCTTTTTTATTCTTTTATTTTATTTTTGTTCAAAAGATAATTAGGGGAAACTGCCTTGGCATGGTGACCAGAGATGACAACGTTACCCACAAGTACTTTCACAGAGATGAGAAGGTTGGCTCGTGATGAGACCCCCTTTCCCTTGGCCATGCAACCAAGAGTCACTGCCTTGGCGTGGTAACCAGCTGGTGGAAATTTCATACTGCTAGGTACCCATGGACCTAATAGGCTAGCTCGTGATGAGACCCCCTATCCTCTGATTAGGTATTGTTTTATTATTTTTTCGGGTCCCTCTTGTTTCTTGATGAGAATCGTTTTATTGCTTTCTCAAGGATCCCTGGGCGAAGCATCTTGAGGTTCATTTTTTAGGCTTTTATCTTTTACCAGCTTTCTCTTACCTTTTGGGCCTTTAGCCCATTCTTCCCATGAGGTAAGGTGCAGTCTTGAAATAGGTCAACCCAATGCCTGGACAAGGGGAATGGGATAGGTGAGCGGGAAAAAAGATGTAAGAGTGTTGCTATGATGGGAGAAGATGATGGATTTTCAGAAACCCCCCCAGTGGAAAACCAAAACCTACAAACACAGTCTTGCTAGGGCACCCTGGCAATCCTCCCAAACATGGTCAAGTGAGCAAATGTAAGATCCAAGTAGTTGTTAGAGATAAGAGGAATCAGATGCATATATTTAAAGTTTTCAATGATCAAAAGTGACACATACCATGATACCTGGACCAATTACCTCATGGAGCAAGGACCTCTTCTGATACAGGGCCAATCCGATGGTGATGGATGTTGCTGCTACTGTTAAGACAAAAATGATGGGAGAAAAAGATGGGCCCTCTAGGGCCATGCTCAGGGAAATCCTGCACTCGATACTCCATGTCTAGGACCTATGGGGCTCGAGACATGATCTCCTAGTTATCCCTAAAAAGTGGGGATAACAGGAAGCACCAATGGGAAATAAGAACTGGAAGAGAGGAAAGGAATAAAATACAAGAATCCCCATATTAATCTACACGACATCTTGCAGAAAAGTCAAAGGAAGAGAAACCGTGAGAGACATAGAAAGAAAGATCATAAGCATGAATATAGGGGGAGACATACTGACATGGGGAGTTACTCTTTTCCCATGATGTCAAAGGGGGCGATAGAGAAATATCATGAGAGAAATATCAAAAGCATGAAGACAGGGGGAGAAACCCCAAAGGGAGATACCCTTTTCCATTGATGTCAAAGGGGAGAGAAAGATGAGGAGCGTTGGTCACATGGGGAGTATGAGTGTTTCCATCAATGCCAAAGGGGGAGATTTTTTGATAGTTGGTTTTCATTCATGTCAACCTTGGTCAACCCTAGAAGAAGCCTCGAAGCAAGTTTGGAAGAATCTAGAAGTGATGGGTGTATTTGGAGATGTCTCCAAAGTGGTCCCCTTATGGCATAACTTTAAGCACAACCTATTGAGGAAAATATATGAATTTACCTTAAGCATTTTTTAATATTACTTGGCTAAGGAAAGATAGTCGGGAATATCACCCTATGTTTATAGCCTCAAAATGTATTTCCCAATCCACCAGTATTAATTACAAGGGCTTATGATGATTTTTTAAATAAAAGATTGTTGCAAAATATAACATTTTTATGTAATTTTCTGAATATAACAGATTGTATAAAGTAAATGTGGAGATCAAAATAAAAAATACCAAGTCACATATTAACACAAATGAGATAGAATAACAGTCACTTTATTTCATTCCAAGAAATCAAAAGTATCATTCTCTTACAAAAATCCCTGTGGGGGCATGGACTAAGGTCAAACTTAGAAATCCCCGATGAAAACCATACAAAAGGGCTCTGATAAGAAGTAAAAAATGAACTTTAAAAATATGGATAAACTTTCCATAGACTACTGCCCACTTGACTCTGCACAATATCCTTTATCAGTCATGAAACTCAATTCATAAACATACAAGTCTACACAGACTATCAAAGATAGATCAACAGCTCTGAAACAAGCATCTGAATGACATGGTTCAGCTTTGAACATTGTTGTCTACAATAGGACCCTGTTGTCAAAAAGAGAATTAGGCCTTTAATGAATTGAAGAATGAGTGAAAACTGAACTATCTCAATAAAACTCAAGAGCAAACCTTGGTATGCTTTCTCCTTCTATTCTCCCTTGTTCTCCTTCGTCGTTTGGCTTTTATGCATTCCAAATTAGTTGAAGTAGTTCAACTACCTCATTTAGTTAAGTTCACTAAACTTAACTAATCTTTAGTTTAGGGGAAGTAATAATAATAATAATAATAATTATGGGTCTTTTATTAAATAATAACTAAGTAGGTGGGCCCCCTTGTGACTCCCTTTTATTTCTTAACAAAAATAAACATAATTAGACAACAATTTAAACACATGCCTCCTCGTGGCTCCCATAATTATTTCCACAATTTGAAATTTAAATATCAGGAATATTTCAAATTATATCCAAAACATGTAAATATCCATAATATCCCAAAAAATAGTTTGTTTTCCAAATCTTTTTGCAGTCCATTGTCCTTAATAAATCAATTATAAACACATAATCAAAATCCATATTTGCCACTATGAGAGGCAATTCTTCCTTTTTCATTGTTGTTCCCTTTGGACTTCCCATAAATAGTCTTAGGTTGTGTTGAACCTTGAGGCTTGATCTCACTAATGCCATGGAAGCAATTGTCCATCAAGTGCATACAGGAGGACACTGACTTAGTTGAGTCACTTGAAGGAGAGGAGGGAGCAACAACAACTTTACCTTTGTCATGCACATGGTGAGCCTCGGTTTTGAGTCATTTGCTTGCATGGGACCACTGTACAAGTGAGTGTGCAGGGGAAATTTGAACATTTGTGTTTACAGGTAATGAAGGAGTATGTAATGACAAGTTTGGCCAGCCACGACGGTGGGAGACTACTGGGTGAACAATCTCCCACCATCCATCATTCTCAGAAACTTCAGGTTGCAAAGATACATGGGGAGGCACAGGGATACCAGGAACATTTTGGGGCTGGAAGGGAGGCCTCTTTGGTATAGGTTGGACTATCCCTTGCCCAATCAAATTGAAAAACCCAGCTTGAAAAAAATGGTTCAACTCCCGAGGATCGACATCGAAATGTATTGAGAATCTGGGCCTTCTAGGCCCTCTGTTCCAGTTACCTTTTCCCCTATTGTTTCGACCATGACTTCCTCTGCTAAAGAAGCTCATCCTATATGAAACAATTATTAGCAACTAGCTCTTAACAGACCATACATGAAATTCTCTTAATATGAAACAAAGTTTGGCTCAAAAATTAACATAAGACCCATGCAATCCAATCCATAATTTTTTTTTAATAATTTTCAAATGAGCAAGGGGTGAAATAGGGTTCATGGGAAATATGGGGGGATTGCAATGAGCGAAAAAATGATATCATGACAGGGAGTAAGAATATGATTACTGCTCGACAATTCATTAAATAATTGACTATGCAAACAACACCAAAATATATCAGCTACCATCTACCTCTGTGTCATTTTTTATCACTGTCATACAAAGTTTTAATTTTATTTTAGTGAACAGGGCGTGCAAAATGAATTTGTGATCGTGAGGGGATTTATAATGAGAAAAAAAGTGAGAAAATGAGAGGGAATTATACAGATACTGTTCATAAAATAAAATAAATCAACCAACAATCATAACTCTGTTTCAATTTTAATCCAAAAAGAATCCACTTCCAAGACAAAGATCCTTGAACTGTTCCTTAATTATATACAAATTACTTGCTGTCTTCAATAAAGAAATTTAATTCCCAGAATTCTTCAATTTATATCAATCTGTGCATCCTACATAATGACTATGCAAATCATTTCCAATTCCACAGTAACAACATAACCATTCAAGCCACAATCCTGCATTCTCTAATGTTGATCTCTTCTTTTTAAAACAATCATAATATGCACAGTGATTTGTATCCAATATTCACCCTTGGTAATCAAACAATAATAGACCTAGGATTAACAATCAACAACCAACTGTCATCAAACAAAAATCAGGCCCAATTTAATCACCCATAGGTCCCTTTTAAATCTAGATAGAATCGAGAGCATGTTCGATGAACCTATCATACACATAGGTCTTCAACCATATAATCATCGATACCAATATTAATTCGACAACAATACTTAACCAAAAACATGTAGCTCTAAACTTGAGATCCACATTCATCAAACATATACAGACTTCCTTCCAAAAGAAACTCTTGATAAAAGACAGAGCCATAAGATGCATGAAGAGAACAGAACCATATCGAGACACAAGTGTCTCTTTTAACCTTTATAAAATCATAATCATGCTAAGATTTAACGTAGTGATGAGTCGAAAGACCATAATAGACCAAATGAAAATCTCTCGGGCTGTAGGTAATTCATACAAATTAATCACAGAGAGAAAAATACAGAGACTCGATCAAGAAAAAGTCCTGAAGTTAGAGAGCCCACGTTCTCTTGAAAATAATACCACAGTCATTTAACTGGTAACCAAAATCTTGACAAACTCCCAAAAGGTGCCCGAGGAAAGTAGAAGCAATTTAGGCTCAATAGAACCAAGTAGGGTTCAATAGAATTTTATTGCAGAGAGGGAACAAAAGTCTCCTTGACCTTTGAAAACACAGAGGGCTCATAATCTTTTTACCTCCTCAAGAATTTACCACCGATAAGCAACCACATGTAACAAATAAAATCTTCAAAGAACAGAGAGTCATGCTTCTCTGAAAACACCACAGTCCTTCAACTTATAACCCCAATATCTTGACAGAGCCATAAAGAGAATGCCCGAGTAGAAACAGGGAAATTCGAGCTCAACAACCCAGGCACATACAGATGCCTCTTAAAACTTTATTGTAGAGATGAAATGAGGGTTGATTTAAACAATGAATAATCCTCGAAAACACAGAGAGACTGTGTCTCTTCCCAACATCCAGGAGGTCAATAACTTTTGCAAAACAATTGATAGTGAGGCTTCACAACATAATAGTTGACCATTATAACAGAGACGAGAGGATCGAATGTTAAAACTCTTGTGAAAAGAATTCCAGAGCACAACTCGCAACCATTCAATACATACATAGGCCTCCATTTACATTCTGGGAAAACAAGATTGGACTATGGAATGCTTTCGGTGATAATGATAGTAAAGAACATGCCATACAAACAATAGCTCGGGGCTCAGCCAAAGAGAACCACACCACAGTCGACAATTGCATTGCAACTTGGATAAAGAATCACAACAACGACTGAGACGAAAAAGGGTTGACAACAGCTGATACCCAAATTGATAGTAAAACCCCACAATAATAAAACTCAGAGCTCGTTGCACTATTGTTATCATTTTCCACAGGGAATCATCATAAAAACCCAAGATAACCAAATTCATTTTTATTGATAACCAATGCACAGACTTTACAAAGCAATAACACCCATTAATTCCCTTTAAAATGCCAACATTCCACAGTAATCACAAAGAACCCATAACACGGTATCGATACTTAGTCAAAAACTCAAGAAAAACACAGAACCCATGCAATCCTGAGCTACCATTTGATTCATAATACTGAGAGTTCATCATGGATGGAAAGCAAAGAGACATACCTATGAAAAATTGCTTCAAAGACGAGCTGGTTTGAGTTTTCCCCTTCCAAAACCTAAAATCACGGAGCTTCCACAACCAACAGAGAAAAATGCAACTATGCTAGGGTGACAGGCTCAAGGGAGGTTTGGAGTGATGTGCATTAAATGCACGTCGCTTCCTCACCTAGCCCTATTCAATTTCACGTATGAGCCAACCAATTAACATAACATCAACCATTAAAATCAAACCATATCCAATCTATAATTCAATGCCATATCCTTTTTATAGTGGGCCACCTGAAGCACGTCATAAATTCAATAATATCATATGTTAACATTACCACATGCACTTCCCATATAATCCTTTAAAAAAAATCGCATGATCCTTTAACCAAAATGCATAGTATAGCAGCTAGGTCCATCATTCACATTTGTCACTATTACATATACATTCAAGGTTAATATGTAACCCTTTTTCCATAGCCTTAGGACTTATTTATAGTTTCTTTCTTTTGTTTTGAGCTAACTCCTATATAATTTTATTATCTTTTGCATAATCCATGTATAGATTATTAATCAACGTTATAACATAACATAACATAGCACCTGTAAAACAACATAATCCTCATACCCATGGCACTGCCTTGTATTGCAAGTGAATATCAACAACATTTAGCAACAATGCATCAACCAACCATTTGTCATATCAAATAAAACCAAGACTGCATCATCAACTGTATAGGACTGTGTAGGAAACCTCATAACATCAACAACATATAAGCGTAACATGTCTTTCTTTGCGCATTTAGTCTACAAGGGGGTCCCACCTACTAGTTAAATATTATGATCATAAATACATAATAGAGCTTAGCAATCCTTTGCGGGAAGAATTCATTGTTGCGATTTTAATTGTCAACATGCCCCTCACGGGAAGACGCTTTAAATAAGTCTACAAGAAGCCCTGGAAAGATGGCTAAGTGGTTAAGAAGCCTGTTATCATTGAAATATCATCCGCAACATTGCATGAAAATGGTTACAGAAACACAACAATGCCAACAACAATTAGTTCACCTACAACACTAAAATGCATTCAAAAGGAAAAAAAACTATACAATTGGGAAAAAATTGATATGCACAAATTCACCAAAGGAAGCGCGCACACACTGCGCACTGTGTGAGGGCCAACAAAGCCCTCAGAGCGCACAATGTGCCACGTGCACGACTGTGTATGAGAAAAGCTACGCACTTCTATGAACAACGCATTTATGAATCTTGTTAGCCCCTCAACAACTTATGGACCAACTCCCAACATGATTTGACCTTCATATCCGAGGGAAATCCGAATGGGGGGTTGGTCAAGGACTAGAGGGTGCCCTAAAAGGCCCCTTGTTCACACCAAGAACCAATTACATTTTGCCTTGAAGAAATTCTATAAATAAGAGCCATGGGTGCACTAAGAAACCAAGATCTTCATAGTATTGTTATGCTGCCTCAATTCTGTCTTGATAATCCTCTTTTCTCTTTGGAGCCTTCAAGCATCATTGCAATAGGCCATTCCACTCATCTCTTGAGGGAATAGGCATTTTTGTTCTTCACCATTTGCCACATTTCCCCCATCGCCAAAATCGACATTTCCATTTAATCGAGAATCATAGAAGAAATCACCATTGGTGCCGCATCCTCCCCTGAAGAACTCACAGCTTACAAAGCTCTCTTTCAGGAAGACCAGGATATTTTTACCTGGTCATATACGAAGATGCCCGACCTTGATCCATCTATTATCGAACATCGCATCGAAACTTGGCCAAATATTGCCCCAATTCGTCAAAAGTAACAACCCCTTCACCCATCCAAAGCTACGGCTATCAATGCTGAAATTGAAAAATTATGCTCTATCAGGTTCATTTACTCCATTGTGTACACTTCGTGGGTATCCAACCCCATCCATGTTAACAAAAAATAGGGCAATATTCGTGTTTTCAAAGACTTTCGCGATCTCAACCATGCTTTTCCTAAAGAAAACTTTCCAAACCCCTTCATTGACCAAATTATCGATGGCTGTGTCGGCCATGAAGCACCATCCTTTATGGATGGGTTCTCCGGCTACAATCAAATCTGAATACATCTAGCAGATTAGTATAAAACTGCTTTTACTACCCCTTGGGGTACCTTTGCTTACCGTGTCATACCTTTTGGACTCAAGAACGCAAGTGCTACGTTTCAATGGGCCATGACCTATGTTTTCCATGATCTTTCTCGCATCCTCCTCGCTTATTTGGACGACCTCAATGCTCGATCCAAAAAGTGAACTCAACATTTAGATGACTTATGAATCATTTTCCAATGATGTCGCCAGTATAATATTCATTTAAACCCCCTCAAGTGCGTATTTTGTGTCACTGTTGGACGCCTCCTTAGGTTCATTGTTTCCCAACACGGCATCACAATGGACCCCCTCAAGGTCCAAGCTATCACGAAAATTCCCCCACCAAGGAATTTATGCCAACTGTAGAGCTTGCAAGGCAAAGCCAAATTTTTACGTCGCTGTCCCAGACTACGCCACTCGCGTGCATGGTTTCCTTTGCCTTCTGCATCATGATATCCCATTTTGATGGGACAAACATGCTAAAAAAACTTTTGATGATTTAAAATCCACCTTATCCAATTCCCCTTTTATTAGTCCTCCAAACTATGATCGCGATTACATCCTCTAATTGTCAGCCTAAACTGTCTTAGTAGCAGGAGTACTCGTCCAATTAAGAGATGATGGGCGTGAACATGTCATTTAATACATTATTAAAAATGTTTCAGGGCCACCCCTAAAGTACAATGATGATGAGAAACTCGCCCTAGTAGTTGTCCTCGCAGTCTAAAAGCTGCGCCATTATATCCTACTTTGAACTACCAAAGTCATAGAAGATTCTAACCCCATGCAGTACTTTCTTAGTTGCTGACATATTAATGGAAAATTTGCCCGATGGATCGTTATCATCTAGGAATATGACCTAGATTTCTCAACTCCCCAAAGAAAGAAAGTGCTTGTCCTCGCCAAACTCATTACGACTTTTCCCTCAGACACTAAAGCATCCCCCGTCAATACAGATTTCCCCGATGAACACCTCTTCTTCATCGCCTCCGATGAACCCTGGTACGACGAACTTCTCATCTACCTTCGGACACAAAAGTTTGGGTCTCATCTCTCTTGAGATGATCATCGATGCATTTTCCATCAGGTCACTCGATATCTCCTCATCGGAGACGTCCTTTGTTGACGCAGGGTCGACACCATCCTTCGCTGAAGTTTGACCATTGACGAAACTGACAAAGTCTTGAACGATTTCCATATCGACGCTTGCGGTGGTCAGTTCTTGGGTATTTCCACCGCCCAAAAAATCATTCGAGCAGGGTACTTCTTTCCCACATTGTTTCATGACTGCATCCACGCTGTCAAGCGATGTGACAAATTCCAACTCTATGAAAACAAAGCACGAGCGCCACCAACTCTTCTACATCCAGTCATCACTGCCAACGCCTTCTGCAAATGGGGCATAAACTTCTTGAATTTCCATCCTCCGTCCAGTAACAGTCACAAGTACATTTTCATGGTAGTATATTACTTTACCAAATGGGTTGAAGCCATGCCCACTTTAGAAAATACCGCTGACACAACAACACGTTTTTTATTCAACCATGTCATTACCCGATTCAGAGTCCCACTACAGTTAGTGTTCGATCATGGTAAACACTTTGAGAACGAGATCTTCTATGAACTCTCCTCAAAGTTAGGCTTCTCCCATGAATTTTCCTTCCCATATTACCCTCAGTCCAACAGGTCGAGGCTGTCAACAAATTCCTCAAAACCATGCAAGAACGTATCGTCAGCAAACATAAGACCAAATGGCATCATATGTTGTTTTCCACGTTATGGGATTATCGCCCGACAGTAAAAAATGCTACTAGTTTTACACTATTCCAACTCGTCCATGGGATCGAAGCCACCCTCCCTATGGAGTGCGAAATCCCCACGTTACACACTGTCATCGAGCTATTACCTGACACTGCTCCAATGGAGCAATGCTTGTTGAACTTAGAGTCACTGGATGAATATCGTCGATCTTCATTACAAAACAATGAGGCAGCTAAAAAACGGTCCAAAGCCACCTTCGACTGCCATGTCAACCTTTTCTCATTCAACGAAGGGGATCTCATCTTATCCTACGATACCATAGTCCAGGGGAAATTCGAGTCACTATGGCATGGAACCTACATCGTACAACACTGCCTCACTAAGAGGGCATACATATTGGCCTCTCCATAAGGCTACCCTCTCAAAGAACCCGTCAACGAGTTGTACCTAAGGAATTTTTACGCCTAAGCATATCCATTCTACCTTAGGTTTTTATTTGTACACATTTGTAGAGTTTTTAGTATTCTTTTCCACTGCCATTCCACATGTCTAATCTATCATCCATGTTATTGACAGATGCATCATCCATCATCCTACCACATCAGTTACGCTGACGGTGCCAACCGTTGGACCCAGGATCTTGCTTCAGCCGCTTGGGCCCTCTATACCCCCTCACATGTGCTGCTCCACTCCAGTGGTATATGTTTGGGCTCTACCACCAAAAACCAAGATGAATACGCCACCGTCATTGGTCTCCTCATCAAGGCCAGTCACCGCCACATTCGTCACCTTAGCGTTCTATTAGATTCCCAACTTGTCATCCTATCGCTCAACAATGTATATCACGTCCACGATCCTTGCCTTTTTTGCAAATACCCGCAAGTTAGAATATTATCTCACAACTTTTATTCAATCACATTTACACATATTCCAAGACAATTTAATCAAATAACAGATAATATGGCTAACCTAGTGTTATATTGGCATTTATCAAATCAAAACATCATCACATATACATAAACATCTATCACAATGTATATAGAAAAGACATCATAAATCATCAAAAACATTAAACACATCAAGACATTAATGATCCCAAAATATACATCC
>ML787787.1:153433-245880 GCA_009831015.1 Picea engelmannii
GCCTATAAATACATAACCCGACACTCATGGTACCCCTAGAGATCCCCTCTAGGTCCTTTGTCAGCTAGAGGTGCCCTCCAGGTCCAGGGGGTAGCTGACCAATCATCACTACCCTCGCTACAACTTCCCGACGGATCAGAGTCCGCCACTCTGTCGAAATGCCTACACACTGCTCCAGGACCCCCTCATCCTGGATGTGGGCCCACATGCCCTCCGGTACACCCTGTAAAACCTGCTCAAAGCATCAACGCAGGTCGTCCAACATCCCTCCGACCTCTACCTGCGGCTCATGCGCCAGTCCAGCACCAACATCATCTAATATCCACCTTTTTCTTGCCCTCGGCTCATGTGCTAGTCCAACACCAACAACATCTCGTCTACGCCTATGCCCCACCCTCGACTCTACTGGCAGTGGTCGTACTAGTCCTCAACGGGTCGACTCCTTGGCCATCTCTTCATCTCAGCCTCGGGGTCCCACATCTGCAAAACAACACCAAAAATAGAGTCAATATCCATATATCCATATATAATCATATGCTACGCTATCAAAATCACAAATATAAATACAAAGACATACCTCGAACATCCTAGTCCTCAGCTGGAGGCAACATCATGTCAGGGTCATGACGATAATCCATACCAGCATATGGGTACCGTAGTATCACCTGTGGCATCTGTCACCACACGCGTGCCACCGTGGCCGTGAAGTAATGGCCACCCTCTCCTCCCCCGTGTCGAGCCAACACATGGGCCCACCGCATCAGACGTGGCTCTCACAACCTCGCAGGCTCTAGAAAAATCCTAGGGCACAATAAGGGCACCCTCTCCAAAAACCAAGCCATTAGGATAGACCCAAATGCAAAGTCATTGAAGTCGGATGTCTGACACCGGTGAATGTTCCCCATCATCCTGGACTACAACATAAGCCCCTAGGCCAAGTTGTTCCCCATCAAGGACCCTCAGCTGACCTTTGGTGATCCACTTAGTCCCCAAGGATCCATAGATCATCACTACCATGGAGGCGATGCACTTTGTTAGGAGCTCATCAATCACCTCAATATGAATGAATGAACCTGACATCGGTTTCGGCCCCGAGTAGTGGCGATGTGCCAAGTCAACCACTCTCTCATCCCCCGACAACTGGGGGTCAATAGGAAGGGCCATCCCACAGAATGGGATCCCCGTAAAAAAGTAGACATCCTTGACCACTGAGACTGTAAGCTGCTGTCCTCTCACAATGAAGCATTGCAGATCAACGCTCAACATCAATATCAGATACTGGAGCAGCTACGACCATATCAGAGGGAAGTCGAATGCCCAAGTGCCTCCAAACGCCCAACTGTTGTCTCATCGCATCCCGTAGATGCTCTTAGTCTCACTCTCTCCAGTGAACCAACATCAGCCTCTCTAAAAAAGATGATCACCTGCATCCACACAAAAACACTTGGTCAACCCTCATCATCCATAAAACACATCAAAAAATTCAAAATTTCAACACCCTTAGCCTTGCCTCCAGTGCATGAATTTTACCCATACATGTGTGCACATATGCGTGCCTGTTCGTTGCACAATTGCACACTCATGTGAAACTATCTGCAAAACAACTGCGCATCCTGTGTGCAGATGTCACCCTGACAGGTGCGCACATATGCACACCTGTTCTTTGGACAACTGCGTACTGATGCACAATTGTCTGAGAAACAGCTGCGCATAGTGCGCAACTGACAGCTTAACAAACATGCATCTCATGCAGGTCTGTACTTCCCTCCCCCACGCCCACATTCTCATCTATGTCAAACACAACTGCACACTATGCGTGGGAAAAGGAATTATACCCGCACATATGCGCACGAGTCTTCTTCCTTCTCCTGCGCACAGGTGGCCCCCCTACTCAAAAATACCCTTGTACGACCATCTGTACACCCCTTAAATACAATCTATAAAATTCAAACTATGCAGGAGGATGGGACCACTAGCCTGGCTCTCGCAACTCTCAGATCAGTTGACTCGAGCTCATGTAATCTCCAAATCTCCTTAGAATTCTCTCATCAAATCACTACAGTGGCGGGTACAAATGAGGTGGCATTGTGGGCCCACCAGCCATATATAGTCCCTTTTGCCAAACTTCCACACTCAGTTACAGGAGGCAAGAGCCTCCATTTTCTGATCCATTCTCAGCCACAGGATCCTGGTCCCGCCATCTACACATTCACATTCCCTATGTCGTCATATAAACTTGGCCCCGAAGGAGCATTTTTCTCACATCACATTCATGTACACATGTTCATGTTAAAAATTATTAGATAACTGCTATATGTTCTTTATCATTAGATATTGTTCACGTCAGGTATTTGGTTTTCATGTGTGCAGGTCCCTGGTCATCAAAGAAACACAACCCCTTCAGGTATATGTTCGACACTGGCATGCAATTATTCCCTCTGTAAATCAATTGCATCTTACAGTCACACCCTCTAATGTTTACCTTCAAGGTCATTACATCTGGCTCGACAATACTGTCATCTCTGCTACATTTTGGTATTGTCACCCGATAACAATATCCCCCACATGAGTTGTCCCATTCATAGTTCCCCTTGGCAACTTGAAACTCATGTTGATTTCACCCCCTAGGGATGGGAGTCCCGATAGTCTTATGCACTTACGAGAATGAGCCACATACTTCTTCTGATCGTATTTCTAGCTTTCCCAAATAGAATCCCATGTCATCTCATCTTAGTTCTATTGATTGCGCCTCCACAGTATCATCAACCCTCCATCTCATCCACCATCAGTTTTCCCATCTGCATATTTCCCTCCATTCATTTACCTCATATAGAAACCCACCCATGGGGCCGCCACCTCCACCATTTCTCTTTCACAACTTGCACCCTCACAGGCCAAGCCATCTTGCACTGGGGCACCCATTTCTGTATCTGTACACTCAATCCAAATTATTCTTTATTTATTTGGTAATTGTAAAAATCCTTTCTTCCCAACATTTACTTATCTTTTTGTCATCACTCTTGATGACCTTCTTTTCCTGAAAAAGAAACCCATGTTTCCCTTGGTTGGGGCATCCACTCTTTTTTAATTCCAACATCATTCATAAACCTCAAGTATCCCAAGTCCATGTACTCATGATCTCTGAGTTTGTCCATTTATTTATCCTCTGGCAGAGCTTAACCCCATATCTAGTCGTTCCCCTGACACTAGATATAGTTTTACGGTTGCTGCCACTCATCCTTCCAAATTTCCCAACGAAGAGCAGTCTCGAGTCTTACCACATCTTGAATTCATTCATGTTACCTGTCTGTACATGATCTCATCTCAGTGGATTTCATGAATCCCTTTGCTTCTTGGAGTCGCGTCTCCCTTTCTGTCAACATCAACGTAGTTTCTAGAAGGGTGACATTACCTTGACTCTCATTACCGTTACAATGAGGAGTCTCAGACTACACATAGATAATCATCATTGCTCTCTGATTCTGTTGACCCCCATAAAATTTGACTTCAACAAACTCTCATGTTATGGTGGGTCTTACGATGCGACTATTGCATTTGTTTCATACCAGTCGAAGACGTCTGAATTCGTTAGGCCATCAATGCCTACGAGTCATCGACACTTCTTACAGAAATCCTTGCCTCATTTCAGAGTATGTTCACCATTCATAACTGTCATCTTCTATTATCAACCACCCCCGAGGGTGTTGCAGTTATCTACATAAACATACATCTTCAGTTACCATCTCACCTTTTGGTTACATGACACGAGCATGGGGCATGCCCACCTTGTTTGTACATAGATTTTCTTTTTTCTCCCTAGATAAAGGTTTAGGTCCCACAGTTTCCCCTCTCCCTTCGGCAGATCACTCTTGCAGTTCCTCTCAGAAATCTTCATTACAATGGCACTCTTAGTAACAGAAATATTGGTGTATTTCGACTATCCGTATGCTCTTAACCTCACACATTAGGGGGCATTTGTTATCACTAAAATATCATCCGCAACATTGCACGCAAATGGTTATAGAAACATAGCAATTCCAACATCAATTAGTTCACCTACATCACTGAAATGCATTCAAAATGAAAAAAACTATACAATTGGGCAAAAATTGATATGCACAAATTCACCAAAGGAAGCACGCGCACACTGTGCACTGTGCATGGGCCAACAAAGACCTAAGAGTGCACAATGCACC
Source organism: Picea engelmannii (assembly GCA_009831015.1). Lineage (NCBI taxonomy): Eukaryota > Viridiplantae > Streptophyta > Pinopsida > Pinales > Pinaceae > Picea > Picea engelmannii. The sequence continues at coordinate 157,630 of ML787787.1, forward strand.
AAGTGCACGACTGTGTATGAGAAAATCCATGCACTTCTATTAACGACACATTTATGAATCTTGGCGGCCCCTCAACCACTTATGGACCAACTCCCAACACGATTTGACCTTCATATCTGAGGGAAATCTGAATGGGGGGCTGGTCAAGGACTAGAGGGTGCCCTAAAAGGGCCCTTGTTCACACCAAGAACCAATTACATTTTGCCTTGAAGAAATGCTATAAATAAGAGACATGGGTGCACTAAGAAACCAATATCTTCATAGTATTGTTATGTTGCCTCAATTCTCCCTTGATAATCCTCTTTTCTCTTTGGAGCCTTCAAGCATCATTGAAATAGGCCACTCCACTCACCTCTTGAGGGAATAGACATTGCTGTTCTTAACCATTTTCCATTTTTCTTCCATTGTAAGAAGAATTCTCCATTAGGGAACTCAAGAGCCCTCCCAAGGAGGAAGAGGGGACTCATAAGTCGTCATTTTTCTCTACAGTGTTTTGCCTACTAATCTATTGATCCATTGGTATCATTATGTTGGTCATTGGTTGATTTTTATTGTTCTAAGTTTCTCATGCTTTCTAAATTTTATTTCTTAGTTGCTTTGGTTTGTTTATTTGTTTATACATGTGTTTGGCTTGTTTGACCCACTCACAAACTTCTGTCTTGTCTAGCAGGCTCATCTAGACATGCAAGTGTTGTTGTTTTTCTCACCCAAGTGACAAAACCAACACAACAAAGCCCTAGAGGTGTGGTAATGGAGACACTTTGAAAAATTCTACAAGAAGCCTTAGAAATATGGCTAAGTGGTTAATAATCCATATAAATATGACTAAGTGGTTAAAAATCCCCAGAGGTGTGGTCATGGAACCCGAAGTTGTTTGAGGAAAAAGAGGATGAAGGAGAGTGAAATTGCATGTAACACACTCATATATGGATAGTCCTCTTCATGTTTTTTCTAATGATAGGTTGTACAACACACGGTTCCTCACGATTGAGGAGCTATGCCCTCTTGAAGTTGGAAGCCTCAAAGAATGGTTAAGAAGCCCCTCAACGGTTGCAAAAAGAAGTTACAAGTCATTAATTAAAGGGTAAAGTGGTTATAACAAGAAATTATAGGTCGACCCTTTAGTTAAGGAAATAAGTTACTTTGGAAAGGTATAAATACAACTCAAGAAGTCTCTCATAAGTACATTCACACACACAACTTTATTGAATATCTTCTAAGTGAGTACACTTGATATATTTGGCAAATCTAAGGTAGCAAGTCTGAGGCAATGAAGGGAGTATGAAGGAGAAAGTTTTGGGATTGCAGGTGTGGAAGGGATTTTTCCATGAAACCCTAATTCAACTGACCCCCGCGAGTTAGGCTACTAGTGTCCCGTGAGTTGTATGACACTTGTCCAGTGAGTCCCTACATGATGCATGGATTAGTCATGCGAGGCTAAGGAAGATCTGAGGGAGAATGTTTGTACTAGGTTTCTGATGCCCAGGAATGTATGGTCTGAGATGTGACACAGGTCCCAGGTTCTACAGAATGTAAAGGCATGTTATTATATGCGTTTTAAGGCTTGCATCTTGGAAAGTTTGGCACATGATTGAGGCATGTATTTGTGAGTTTTGGTATATGCCTTGAGCAACATCTTGGATACTTGGAATATGGTTTTCTGTATGGTATATGCTTGAGGCATATCTTGGATGCATTGGAATATATATTTGGCACATGTTTTATGGTTTATGGTCGAGGCATATCATGAGTGATATGACACATGTTTGAGGTACATCTCTTCGTACATGGTTCATGGCTTTGGCACATGCTTGAGGTATATGGTTGGTTGCATATCATTGATGTAATGATACATGGTGTATGGCATGATTGATACATATCATGAGTGATATGGTATATGGATGAGGCACATCTCATGATACATGGTTTATGGTATATCTTGGTACATGGTAGATGTGGTACAAGTTTTGGTACATGTTTGTTGCATGATATGGCATAGGTTTTGGTATATGGTTGATGCATGATATGGTACATATTTGGCACATGACTAAAGGCATGTTTTGGTACATATTTGGCACATGACTAAAGGCATGTTTTGGTACATATTGAGTCTATACTTATATTTCAAGGGGGTTGCATCCTTTTTCCAATTGGAGCTAGAGAACACAGGGAGTTGGAGCTTCCTTTAGGTTGGAGCATTTAAATCAGGGAGCTGGAGCCTCATTCTAGTTGGAGCCAGAGAACTCAGGGAGTTGTAGATTCCTTCAGGTCAGAGCCTCCTTCCAATTGTAGCTGGAGAATTCAGGGAATTGCAACTTCCTTCAGGCTAGACTCTGTAAATAGGGGTTGGGGCCTCCTTCCAGTTGGTACTGGAGAATTTGGAAGTTGGTGCTTCCTATGAATTTAATCTTGATATATATAAGAAATCACTCCATTGTTTTCTCCCATTTGGGTTTCCACGTAAATTTTGGTGTAGTGTGTATCTGTGGTTGTTTATTATGCACTGATTAATAATACTGTTTATGATGCAATAATATACTAAATGCATAAGTGATAAACTATTGAATACTGACAAAGTTGAAGTTTATATATTGTGATTGAAAGTGGTAAAAAGTTCTCATACTGATTCACCCCCCCTCTCAATATTCCAACACTTGGTTCAAGGTAGAAGTCTTTAGGCTTTTTAAAATGCACTCCCGATGAAATATATAGATTTGGAATGTTATTAACTTCACCCCAAATCTTATATCACTATATTTGGAGCTATATAGAAGCATGGGCGTGCATTTACATTAGGTCACTTTCTACTGTTTTGTCTCTCAATTTACAAGGTGGACTTTGCCTCTTTTACACATCAACCACTTTTATGTTTTCAAATGAAAATATAAATATGTAGATGGGTGTAAAATTATCTAAAACACCCTTAGAAACTTGAATCGCTCAAATTGCAGGTGTGTAAATACCCGGGCTTGCATTTTTGTGAATCCTGGTGTGCATTTTTGTGCAAATGCATAAATTATAGTTTAAAAGAAAAATAAGTATTTTTCTCATTCAAGTATTGCATTTTAGTCGTTCTAGAGTCACGTACATGTTGATATGTTTTTTTTCTTTTAATTTAATTATTTTTCAGTCATATAACCTTTTATTCTCTGATGATTTCTGTAGGTATTCGCAATGGAAATGTAACTAAAAACTAGGTTATGTGTGATGTGGTTGTACAATCTCTTTCCACATAGAGCTCATGGACATAGGTAGTTAGTACTCATTTTTCCACTTTCGTTAGTGTGTGTGCACAGTTGCCAAAGATTCATGTATATTTCAACAATTTACTAAATGCTAGGCACAAATCACCCTAATATACCATCTTTAGGGTTTACAACAAATTCACAGTCCCGTAACTTGTAAATTACCAACACCATGCATGGAATTTTCTTCTTAGGGCATGGATTTTTCATCATGCCGTGTTTTCAAGTATGTTTTTTGCATTTACAAGGCATATTTTAGCGTGTATGCACACTTCAAGATTTTAGGTTTCAAAATGCACAACTAAAGTATGAATAGATTTAAAATGTTAAAATAAAAACTCCACAATTTCAAGCACTCAATTTGAAGGTCATATGAGTCTTAAGCGTGCATTTTACAGTAAGACGATTTTACCCTCCATTTTACAAAAGGTCTTGAATCTTGGTTCGAGGTAGAAGTCTTTGGTCCATTTAAAATGCACTCTGGATGAAATATATAGATTTGGAATGTTATTAACTTCACCCCAAATCTTAGATCACTAAATTTGGATCTATATAAGCAAGGGCGTGAATTTTCATTAGGTCACTTTCGACTATTTTGGTCTTTCAATTTACAAGATAGACTTTGCCTCTTTTACACAATAGCCACTTTTCTGCTTGCAAATGGAAATATAAATATGCAGATAGATGTAAAATTATCTAAGACACCCTTATAAACTTGAATATCTCAAATTGCAGGTGTGTAAAGACCTGGGCGTGCATTTTTGTGAAGCCTGGTATGCATTTATGCACAAATGCAGAAATTACAGTTGCAAAACAAGTATTTTCCTCATTCATGTATTCCATTTTAGTCTTTCTAGAGTCTCGTACATGTTGATATGTCTGTTTATTTATTTAATTATTATTCAATCATATAACTTTTATTCTCCGCTGATTTCTGTAGGTCATCGCAATGGAAATGCAACTAACAACTAGCCTATGTGTGATGTGGTTTTACAAGCTCCTGCCGCATCAAGTTATGAACACATGTAGTTAGTACTCATTTTTCCACTTTAGTTAGTGTATGTGCACAATTTCCAAAGATTCATGTATATTTCAATAATTTACTACATTCTAGGCACAAATCACCCTAGTATACAATCTTTAGGGTGTACAATGAATTCACAGTCCCGTAACTTGTAACTTGTAAATTACCAACACCATACATGCAAATTTCTTCCTAGGGAATGCATTTTTCATCATGCCCTATTTTCATGCATTTGTTTTTGCATTTACAAGGCAACTTTTAGCCTTTATGCACACTTGAGGGTTTTAGGTTTCAAAATGCACAACTAAATTATGAATAGATGTAAAATGATAAAACCAAAACTCCACAATTTGAACCAATTTATTTGGAGATCATATGAGTCTTAGGCATGCATTTTACAACAATATGGTTTTAGCCTCCATTTTACAAAAGGTCTTGAATATTGGTTCAAGTTAGAAGTCCTTAGTATTTTTAAAATGCACTCCGAATGAAATATATAGATTTTTAATGTTATTAACTTCACCCCAAATCCTAGATCACTAAATTTGGAGCTATATAGAAGCATGGACATGCATTTCCATTAGGTCACTTTGTACTGTTTTGGTCTCTCAATTTACAAGGCAGACTTTGTGTCTTTTACACAACAACCACTTTTATGTTTGAAAATGAAAATCTAAATATGTATATAGGTGTAAAATTATCTAAGACACCCTTATAAACTTGAAACACTCAAATTGTAGGTGTGTAAATACCTAGGCGTGCATTTTTGTGAAGCTCAACATGCATTTATGCACAAATGCAGAAATTACAGTTTAAATGCAAAACAAGTATTTTGCCCATTCAAGTATTCCATTTTAGTCTTTCTAGAGTTGCATACAAGTTGATATGTTTTTTTTATTTAATTTTTTTCTTTCAGTCATATAACCTTTTATTCTTTGATGATTTCTGCAGGTCTTCGTAATGGAAATGTAACTAACAACTAGCCTATGTGTGATGTGGTTGTACAAACTCCTGTCACATCAAGCTCATGGACACAAGTAGTTAGTACTCATTTTCCCACTTTAGTTAGTGTGTGCGCACAATTGCCAAAGATTAATGTTTATTTCAACCCTTTACTAAATTTATACAATATTTAGGGTTTATAACAAATCCACAGTACCGTAACTTGTAAATTACCAACACCGTACATGAAATTTTCTTCCTAGGGCGTGCATTTTTCATTATGCCATGTTTTCATGCAATTTTTTTCATTTTCAAGGAAAGTTTTATCCTTTATGCACACTTGAGGGTTTTAGGTTTCAAAATGCACAACTAAAGTATGAATACATGTAAAATGATAATCCAAACTCCATAATTTGAACCACTTAATTTGGAGGTCAAATGAGTCTTTAGCGTGCATTTTACAGTAAGATGGTTTTACCCTCCATTTTACAAAATGTCTTGAATCTTGGTTCAAGGTAGAAGTCCTTAGTCTTTTTTTTTCTTTTTTTTTTTTAATACTGGGGGAGTCGGCAACTCGCGGTTCTCGTACTCGCGTGACACGGGGTCGATCCCCGTCGGCTACCACTATAACCCCAGGTGCAACCACCCAGCCCGCAAGAATGGCGCACGAGTAAATCCGGGTGAGAATCAAACATGAGACTTCATTTTACAAATTTCCTTCGATTTACACGACACTTGCCAATCCGTATACACCCGTGCGGGCTAAGTCCTTAGTCTTTTTAAAATGCATTTTGGATGAAATATATAGATTTGGAATGTTATTAACTTCACCCCAAATCTTATATCACTAAATTTGGAGCTATATAGAAGCATGGGCATGCATTTCCATTATGTCACTTTCTACTGTTTTGTCTCTCAATTTACAAGGTAGACTTTTCCTCTTTTACACAACAACCGCTTTTATGTTTGTAAATGAAAATGTGAATATGTAGATAGGTATAAAATTATCTAAGACACCCTCATAAACTTGAATCTCTCAAATTGTAAGTTCAACCTCTTTGACTTGTTTATCTAACACATATGCTCCCTATCTCTAATGAAGTGTTAAAAAAAAATTGAATTTTGTTTTTGACTTTATTATACATGCGTTGGACCTCTGAAAGAATTGGAGCTCTGATGCGTCGCCACTCCAAAATAATTTTTCCATAATGTCATCAGTGATCCGATGGATCTACCGTGATATATCGTTGGACTTTCAATGAATTCGACCTTCTAGAGTGTCTCCACTTCGACGTAGTTGTCCGACCATAAGGTTTCCCTTTCGATGGAGTCTACGTCGAATTTTTGATTGAAATTAGGCGTGGGTATGTTAGAATAAGGACCAAAGGGATCGGTCTAATGACGAAGATTTGGTTGATGATGGTTTCTTGAAAAATGACACGTCTTATCCCAACACGTCGCATTAATGACAACTTTATTGTTGTCTCACTTGCGACTATCTGATCCAACAAAACTCTATTTGTTAAAATATCTCCACAACTGACACATGATTGTTTATTATGTCGGGTTTTTGACTGAAGGTTATGAATGTAGATCATGTGATGAATGGGGTTCAACTAGCTGCTGGAATTGGGTTTATTGGAAGCCAGACGAGAGTCTACCGGAAGGACATCGCAAAATGTGCCAAATGTACTAGTGAAATCTGCACTTATAACAAACTTGATCTTACATTATTTAGTGACTTCGATCTTTGCATGCTTATTCACCCATCCTAATGGATATGGGATTAGATGATCATGAACTTCCAACCCAAGATTTCTCACAAGATCATTTGATATGAGATTGGCTTGTGAGTCAGAATGAATTAATGATGGAAAACTTTACAGAATGCCACATAGGACATATCGAGCACTACTCATACAAGTGCTTGTACATACATACATTTAGCTCCACTTAGTTAGGTGTAAAACATGGCTTGTGTAAATAGTTGATGTAGTTAGCTAATAACATTATGACTCATCTACACTCAAATCCTAAATCTGCACGGGTCCCCCCCCTTTGCAATAATGCAAATCTCCCCACTTGTATGATCCTTGTATGAATGCCATCGGGCCTTCCTACTGAAAGCCACACTATTCATATCCCTATACCCATTCTCCCAATGGAAACATTACTTCAACAATATCGTTGGGAGTCGGTATCATTGGAGTGTTTTACCAAGAAAACATCCCTTCATTGATAATTCTTTCAACGACGATACCTCAGTTGACGTAATGACCATATGATTTTTAAAATCATCCATTTTCCACGCATACATTCCAAGAGGAGATTACCCTTCATAATTTTGTAAATTTATCATAGTGAGCACGACAAGGTGGACCCATTTCCCAAGCCAAAATCCCCTTTTCGTTGTCAAGGTAGATAGAAAAAACTTCTATGTATTTGCTGACATCCCCTCTGGAGAAATATTATGGTGACAAAAAGGTACACAAGTGAAGGTGTATATTTTGGTGCATACATGTCAGAAGGGGATTGGTCCTTAAACCTATCGAGAGCCAATCATTGTACCATGTGTAAAGTGGGTCCCTAACTTAACCCTGCACTCTAATCTAATCGAACCAAGTCTTTATCCCAATATTATGTGCTACGTGGCATCATTCCACTAGCACACCTTTTTAAATATTATCATTTCATCGTCGGAGAATGAAAAAAAGTTACTCTCTACACGATCAATTAGACTATCTTGACGACGACACTACTCAAGCTTTATCATTCGGAATTCTACTCATTATACTTGATAATTGTATCTTTTGATGTCTTTGACGATGATATCGTGATTATGTAAAGCTCACCTTCCACATGTCCCTCTTACATATGAAAACTTGAGAAAATTAGTAAAGTAAAGAAATAATAAAATGATAATTGATATTGACTATACAAATGCATAAATACATAACAACTTTCCAATTAATTGATTACCTGTGCCCTTAACACTTTGGGGGGGACACTACAACACATAAAATTCTGAGAGTGGGCTATTACTGAACTAATTTGTTTAAATATTATCATTCTTATGAAAGAAAGTGATTGGAGTGCCAAAATTCAGTTAGAAAAGAAAATAAGTCTGCTTTTCCCCTTAAGCCCGTTACTATTGAATGCTCATTTAAGCAATGGGGCTTAGATGTGATTGGGGAGATCAATCCTAACTCATCTCAATTGTACAAATGCATCATTATTGTGACATACTATTTCACCGGATGGACTGAAGCAATAGCTCTGAAGATTGTCAATGAAAATTAGGTGATATCGTTCTTGGAATCTTTTATTATAACTAGATTTGGTCTCCCAGAATCATTAGTTTTTTATAATGCAAAGTATTTATCTTCTTTAAGATTAACTGAATATGTATGCCCTAGAGAATAATATTAAAATCAAATATTCAATTAATTATTACCCTCAAGGGAATGGGCAATCATAATATACTAATAAGAATATAATTAAGATCCTAAAGAGGACTGTAACAAAATATCAAATAAATTGGCATTTATCCCTCCCCAATTCCCTATGGGTTGATAGAGTAACACCCAAATATTCTCTTGGAAATTATCATTTCTTCCTTTTCTATGGGAAATAAGTCCTATTACCAACCCATGCTTTTCTACCTTGATTGAAACTTGCTTAATCCGTCCAATATAAGGAATGTCGAGTAATGCAATAAAGGTTGAACATGCTTCTTAAACTTGAAGAATAAAGGAAAAATACTAAAAGGAACCTAATACAACACCATGAAGTAATTAAAAGATGGTTTGATAAGTAATCTGCAGGAAATAAGGACTTCCAAGAAGGTGATCTTGTCCTTAAATTGGATAAATCCAATGAAATGAAAGGAAAACATACAAAGTTTCAAAATCTCTGGTTAGGCCCATTCCAAATCTAGTAGAAAATTGGGTCGGGAACTTCAAACTCAAGACATTGGTGGGAGATGTGGAGGAGCTCCATGTCAATGGAAAAATTCTCAAATGATAATTCACCTAATCACCTCATGTGATGTAGTAGTGTACATAGTATGTTCTCTCTTGATTCTTGAAAATAATTTTAGTATAAAGTTTCCCACATCTATTTTTGTTTTTGATTTTGTTTATTCCATTTCTTTTGCAATAAATCCTCTGTTGATATGTCATTTCAACCATGTATAAAATCTGGCTTGTTGTATATTATGTTACAAGGCAAATGCTAAGCTTATGTTTGAATAACTATTCGGGTGCTCAAGAAGTGAGAAACATGCCTTGCATTTTGGATAAAAATGTCAGAACATAATAGGTGATTGCACTAAATGGGAAAGATTCATGATGCCCTGTTTCTAAGAAAACCCCAGACTATGGATGAAGTGACTCCAGGTACCTTAAATTTATAGATTTTTTTATTGTGTGATCACTCTCACACTCAACACATGATTCTACAATATAGAGAAATAATGACAACTGTAGGTGTCTTTTGGATAATATTTGTGAGACCTCCCCACTTTTTACATGAACTTATAAGATCATTGGGAATACTCTAGGAAAGGACTCATGAGGATGAAATAATGATTAATACCAACATATCAATGCTAGGATATTTAGACACTTCATAGTTAGTTAAGATCTACTTGGTCTAATGTGTCGTTAGGTAAAAGTGTGTTTCTTAGTGTGTTTCTTTAGTATGCATTAGTATACATTTGTAGTTAGGAAATTCGACGGTCACGATATCTTCCCGACATAGAGTGATCCGACGGTTCATATTCTCCTCGATCTTAACAACCATTGATCCATGTATTAACACCCGATTGGTCCATGATCTCTATTTAAAGAACATGGAGGGTAATTTTTCGATGATTGATTATGAGAAACACTTTTGTAAAATCTCTCTGTAATATTTTTCTTTTGCATTAATAAACTACTCCAAGTGGTCGCGTTGGTTGGGGCTGTGGATGTTTCCCTGTAGGGGTTTTACCACATCAAAAAATCAGTGTGTTAATAGTTGATCTGTTTGTGTGAGTGGTTACTGAATGTGTTCATCCTCTGTTGGAATATCTATGTTGTTGAACATGGTATCAGAGCCTGTTTGAAGACCTGCTCCTGTTCTAGATCGAGATCATGAAGATGAGTTTCCTCATCTCCATTTTATGTCATTTATGTACATTTTTGGGCTAAGAGGACTATTCCATTGCATTCAGAGCGCTCATTTCAGTTAGGAGCACTTTTCGTTTCACTTGAAAATCTTTTCATTTTCCCAAGATATGACCATTTCAGTCAGATCCAAAGGTATAAAGCTTGAATACACATTTTTAAAACTTTTGTAGAGTATTATTTTGGTTTTATATTATTTATTTTCGGGTTGATACTCTTTTAGATTTGTGTATGATCTTTTCCTCGCGACCTTTTTGATATCGGAAAATCAGAAACAGATAGGAAAATGCGCATCTTTCGGGTACGCTAACCGAGATCTAACCCTTGTTGTCATCGAGAAGCAAGATTTTTTTCTTGTATGAAAATAGTTTTTTTCAGCACGCTATCCAACAACAAAAACAACAACAATCCTCTTGCTAAACAATACAATATGTTTTTCTAGACCATTTGGTTAAAAATTGCCTTATTAAGTAAGAGGTCTTGAGTTCAAGTCTCTCTTTTTGTTACTTTTTTTGAAAAAGTTCATGCTAAAATTGTAAAGTGTATTTCACTTAAAGTATAAAAGTGAAACACTATAAGTAGCTTTAATATTTTATTTTAAAGTTATTTATTTTGCATGCATATTTTCTCTTATAAAGTAACTTCATTGTAAAAGTGATCCCCACTTCTCTTTATAAATGTGGGTCACTTCATAAAGCAACTTACACCACCACGTGGTCCTTTGGTTACCATTTATACCTTTTAAAAAAAAAGCATAACTCTCACATCTGAAGTCCGTTTTCAATGCAGTTTTTTTTTAAATCGCCTAATTTTTCGATATATTTCCATCTAGACAATCAGTTTTAGTTTTTAAATCCATATTATCTGCATATTCAATATTGCTTCTATAAGTAATCTTTTACCTACTAGCACCAACTACTTCCAATGGAAATCCCTTATGGAGGATTTATTAAGAAGTAAAGGCTTGTACCGGTTTACCTTAGGAAAGGAAACATCACCCACTGATGTTGATAATAAATTCAAATGGGATAATAGGAATGACGAAGCACGTGGATTAATCAGAATGTCCATCTCTCCTGATTTAAGGTTCCACCTTCAATCAATTGATCAACCCAAAGAAGCTTGGGAAAATATTGAATCTGTGTTTGGTAAACACAATATTATTCGAGCACAACAATTAGAAAATCAAGTATTGACTTTAAGTCCAAATGATTTTTCTTGCATTGAAGACTATTATCTAAGTTTTAAACCCTCAGAACTTTATGTGAAGAATGTAAGATAAAGATAGAAGAAGATCATTGCATCTATCTTATTCTTTCTAAGCTAGGTAGTGCATATTCTATGTTTCTATCTACCTTTTATTCCATGCAAGAGGCTCTAGGGACAACTTATAAAAAACCCAGTCTTGAGAACTTTTGTGATGCTTTGATTAGAGAGCAAGATAAGCTTGTACAACTTGGAGTGATCAACATTGCAGGTACCTCCAACAAAGCCTTAGTTGTCCATCAGAAAGATAAACCAAAGAATACCAAGACGCAACATCCTCACCACAACAAAAAGAAATATAAGGGTCCCAAACCCACTCAGACAACTTCCACTCCTAATGGTGACAAAGGAGCAAAATATAAATGGAAGAAAATAGACATACATTGCAACTTTTGTGATAAAGATAGTCATGATGAGTCCAAATGTTTCAAGAAGATGGAAGATTTAGAAGTAGCGATGAAGAAGCACAACATCAATATTGATTCTACTTCTTCTTCTTCTTCTCATGGACATACACTTTCTCCTTCTGGTTTCTCCTTAAATACAACTTCTACTTATTCTTCTGATGAGTGGCTTATTGATTCTAGAGAATCTTATCATATGGCTAAGGATAGAGACATATTTTATGCTCTAAATGAATGTAACACCAAGAAAATATTTGTTGGTGATGATAGATCTCTTAGCGTTGAAGGATCTGGAAGAGTTCAAGTAGAAAACAGTCATTTCAATGATGCATTATCTATTCCAAGTCTTTCTTGTAACCTTCTATCAGTATATCAAATCACTCATTAAGGTCAAGGTAAAACCATAGAGTTTTCACCTCACCAAGTTGTAATCAAGGATCTAAAAGATCCTAAGCATGTTCTTGCAACTGGAATTGTTGATGATATTATTAGGTTGTACAAGTTTGACAACTTTGGGTCATCATATTTTTCATCATTTTTTGTTGCTCATAGCAATGACTTGAACAAACTTTGGCATGAGTGGTTTGGTCATCTAAACTATCGCTCATTGAAACAACTATATAATCAATATATGGTGACTGGTCTTCCTCTTGTTTCATGTAGATATGGTATTTGTGCTGGTTGTGTTCTTTGAAAACATCATCGGTACAATTTTAAAAAACATGCCTCTTGGCACGCCTCGGGCCCTTTGAAGCTTGTTCACAGTGATTTTTGTGGTCCACTTTCTTGTCCTTCTTGTTTTGGGCACAATTATTTCTTAACTTTCATTGATGACTTTTCCAGACATACTTGGGTTTACTTCTTAAAACTTAAGAGCGAAGTTTTTGACAAGTTTTTGGCCTACAAGGCCCTTGTAGAAAAGCAATTTGGACATCAAATTCAAAAGTTAAGAACAGATAATGGAGGTGAATATGTGAACAATAATTTTACAAGTTGCCGCACTACACATGGCATCCAAATGAAACACACTGTTCCATATACACCACAACAAAATGGCGTTGTTGAGAGAAAGAACCACACATTAAAAAAAATTGCTAATTGTATGATCCAATCCAAGGGATTAAGTCTAAAATATTGGGCGAAAGCAATCAACTGTGAAAATTACATAGTAAATCAAACTCCCACAAAGGCTCTTAAAAATATAACACCCGAAGAAGCTTGGACTAAAATTAAACCAGATGTAAGTCACTTCCGTGAATTTGGCAGTATAACATGGGCTCACATTCCTGATGAGAAAAGGAAAGCATTGCAGCCTAAAAGTGCAAAGTGTATATTTGTTGGTTATTCTGAATATTTCAAAGGTTATAGACTTCTTCAACCACATTGTAATTGTTGGATATATTGTCATTGATGTCAATAGTCGATGTCATTATGATGTGATGATAAGTTGTTATGATGGAATTGTCATTGTCATTGTTGAGTTATCATAGATAAAATTGTCATTGATGTCAACAGTGCACAGTTAGCAAAGAATGTCAAACAATATGTGGAGATCAAAGCTCAGAAGGAAAAGTGCATTGAAAGTATGCAAAGAATGAAAATGTCAGACAATATGCAAAGATCAAATCCCAGAAGGAAAAGCGCATTGTAGAAATGAATCAGGATCGAAATCCCCACAAGACAAACCAAGACCATTGGATACGCAAGCACAGATAAATGACAAGGATGGATTACAGAGAGTGAAAGGAGAATTAAACAACATGTTATTTCCAATCCTGCAATTAGTCTAGATCATTAGATCTCATTGACTCAAAGATCAACGACTATGGTTGATCCACCAAACGATCATATTAAGTCATGATCGTTGGATACACAAGAGCTAGATCAATGGAAGGGATAGATTGCAGAGAGAAAAATGAGAATTAAACAATGTGTTATTCCCAATCCTGCAATTAGTCAGGACCATCAGATCTTATAGATTCAAAGATCGACGACTGTAGTTGACTCACCAACAATCGCACAAATTCAATTGCGGAGCTTGGGTGATGAATTAAACCACTCGCAAGTTGTGGTTCCATAATCCACATCGACCGTCGATGGTCATCCATCAATAGATATACAGTTGGCATCAGTTCCACTAACAACGAGCAGTTTCCATTGCGAAACTCGACGATAATTTTAAACGTCATGCTAGTTGAGGACCCCGCAATCATCCTTGATCGTTGATCTGCTTCGATACCATTCTCGACAGATGGATCAAGTTGAATGGAAGAATAGGATACGCAAGGCAAAAGGGATGATATCACGAATACCCGAATTCTCGATAACCGTTGGATCAAGTTAAGTGGAAGGATAGGATAAGCGAAGATGAAGACCATCTAATATGAAGTCCTGAAGTAAATCAGGACTGTTTGATATATTTAGAGCGCGCCAAGGTAATAGTGGTCAACTTCGGCACTGACCATTTCAGGAGAAAAGGGTTGAGAACAAGTAAGATCACCCGAAGCCCGAAGTCCCAAAATAAATGTAAGCTGACCGATTTGAGAAATATTTCGGGAGTGTTATTGTTGTCCAATCTATAAAGTGGAAGGACAAGATAAGCAAGGCCAAAGGCTCAAAATCTTGAATAGCCCAATCCCCGACAACCATTGGATCATGTTAAGCCTTTTCGGGTTAAAGAATGACCATTAGATGAAGTCAAAGTTACTCGAGGTTTACATTTCAGGGAATTTCACTTCAGGAGAATTGGGAAGTGGAGAAATCGAATTACCCAAAGTCCCAAAGGTTGAAGTTCCGAAGTCACTCTCAGCCGTTGATCTAAGATACAGTTCGGGAGTTAGGACAACTGTTAGATCCAGGAGTAGAATATGTACCACATCGGGATATCTATGTCAGCAGACCACGTTAGCAAGGACACGTGGCACAGTCAGATAATGACCAGTGCCAAGATGAAATCGACATTTCAGGTACGTGTAAATCATGAGTTTGAGTGACATGTGGCAACAACTTGGCCCGTTCCACGTCAACAAGTGACGTCAGCAAGTGACGTCAGCAAGTTACGTCACTCCGAGAGTTTTACTTTGGGAGTTTTAACACCAGCAAATTCCCTAAGTCCCGAAGTCCCGAAGGCCAAAGTCCCGAAGTGGACATGAGTTGTCTGATATGAAAAATGCTTCGGGAGCATTCTCAATCATTGAAAATTATGGACATGCATCTGTTATTTAGGAGATTTGTAAAGAGGATGGAAGTCGTGAAGCAAGAAGTCCTGAAGTCACGAAGTGGACATAAGTCATCCGATTTGAAGAACACTTCGGGAGAGTTATCGACCATTGATCAATTATAGTGGAAGGATAATGTAAGTGGAAGTGTTAACCGACAATAAGCGGTCTCCACCATTTTATGACTTATTCAGCAGGTAATCGCTTCGAAGGAATTGTTACTCTAGAATTCAGGAGCCATGAATAGCCAAAGTTCCGAAGTGAACGAGAATTGTTCATCGTGCAAACAAATATCAACCATCTGATCCACTTTGGCGAAATCTTCTTCAGAATATTTGAAAGGTTGCAAAGGCCTGAAGTCCCGAAGGATGAAGTACCAGAGAACCTGGTTCTAGCACCAGTCACGTGATAAGGTAAATAAGCTAAAGGGCCTAGAAGTAATAAGCCTTCAAATGCTTGAATACAGTCCCATGTAGAAGAATAGGGGAAAAATAAGACAACGCTAGGAACAAATGCTTAAATTAATAAGCCCGTGGTTCTGCGCCTATGGTCATATGAAAATGGTTTGAAGGGAGTGCCTCATACAGATTTCATTCGACAGAGAGTTACCCCAGAACAATACAAAGAATCGATAAATGATCGAATATGATCTGTTGGTGAACTGAGAACGTAGTAGAAGCATGAGTACGATCTAATGAGTCGATCCTTGTTTCTGATCAACTCACGAGGACAAATGAACCGATACACAATGGTGAAAAGAAAGTGTAGTTGAATTTGTTGAAGTATATATATTTATATATAATGGATTGAATGAAGGTTCATTCTATCAGGTTGGTGCCTGTTTACAAGATGGGTCTTGTATGAGGATTGGATTCCTCACATCTGAGTTGGATCTAAGATCAACAAGCTGGGACTTGTTATGAGGGTTGGATTCCTAATTTCTCAGTTGGATCTGAGAACTACAAGTTGGGTCTTGTAACAGAGAGTTGGGTCTCTCATAATTATTTGAAGATGATATTCAAAGATTGATCTTATGTATTCATCCAAATTAAAATAAAAAAATAAAGTATTTATTATTATATATATTGATTGAGAAAATGAAATAAATATTTGTTGTTCAGTGAATTTGTGAAAAGTGGAAAATTGTCCAAAGTTTTGTGACACTGATTCACCCCCCCTCTCAATGTCAAGTATCCATTTCAAGAATTGGTATCAAAGCGGGTGCCTTAAGCACAGTTTAAACACTTAAGGCAGATTCAGAGGAAATGGGTGGACAAATCGTTATCTCCACAAATGAAGCTCCCTTATTTGATGGATTAGATTATTCATCATGGAGGGAAAATACAAAAAGATATTTGAATTCAAGAGGATATGGAGTTTGGGATTCGATATTAAGTAAGCCCTGGCACTTGACTACTTCAAAGAGAAAAACCAAAAATGTAAAGGAAGCAAGGATAAACAATTTAGTAGCCTTAAAAACAATCCAGGATGGATTGTCAGACCAAGTCAAAGAAAAGATGAGACACTACAAATATTCTAAATAATTATGGCTCCAACTAGAAAATTGTTATCAGAATGAAACACAAGAAGAAGATAAATCCTATCAAAGTGAGCAACAAGACTCAGATACAGAGGATTCCTGTCAGAATAAAGAACAAAACTCAAAAGAAGAGAATTCTTATCAAAATAAGGAACAAAATAAAAAGGAAGATAAAGAAAAAGAAAATTGCAATCAGATTGAAGAACATAATACATAGAAATACATTTCTAATCAGAAGGAAATGCATGATTTGATGAAGACCCCAGTTAACAATGAAGAAGACAACCTCATCAAGGAATTAAGGAATACCTCAGTATTCACTAAAGAAAAACTATTAGATTTTAAGACTAATGTTATAACTACATTTGAAGTGATTAGTATGGAACCAGGAAATGGTCTATATATTGAAGTTGCTAAAGATGTTCTTGATCATATTGAGTACACAACTATTTGCACTCTAGAAGAATTGGAGAAACTCCAACAGAAATATATGATGCAACTTCAACAGTTAGATCAATCTAACAATGAAGATTTTGAATAGAGATTTCAGCTAGAAGACAAAGAAAAGGAGATCAAAAGATTGAAAACCGAAGTTACTTATCTAATAGAAGAGATGGAAGAATTAAAGACACATGACAGTAAAATAAAAGAATCACTAAAATAATAAGAAGAATTAGTTAACAATCTAAACACTCAACTTGAGGAAATTAAAGAAAGTAAAGAAGACCTAAAGATCCAGTTAACAAGGAAAGAAAATTCTTACCACATGTTGGAATTGGAAATCATCAATTTCAAAAATATAAATGAAAGTACTAATGCAGATCTAATGAATCAAATTGAAGAAGCTAAGAAAAGGGAAGAAGCTTAGAAGATCCAAATAACTAAAAATGAAGAATCATGCCAAATGTTTGAATTAGAAGCTATCAACCTCAAAAGGATTAAGCTAGAATACGAGGAAGAAATAAAAAAATTGATCAAACAAGATATGTAAGAATTGAAGACATATGACAAAACTATTAAATGAAAATAATTCTTGAATGAGACAGAAGAAATAGTCATCAATCTAAAGACTCATCTTGAACATGCTAAAGAAGTGGAAGAAGCCCCAAAGATTCAGTTGACTAAAAAGGAAGAATCATGTCAAATATTGAAATTAGAAATAGTCAATCTCGAAGAGATGAATGAAAAGACAAATAAGATTTTCAATTTCAAGAATAGATCAGCTATCCTAGATAATATTTGGAAGATCCAAAGATCAGCTGTTGACAAAACTGGTCTTGGATACATTAATAAAGAAGGCAATGGAAAATGTAGCACCATTTACAAACATGAGAAAGGATCATACTTCTCAAAAGGAAAAGGTGCAATTACAAAGAAATTGTAAGTCATGAACTTTGTTAAGGAAGAAAGCTATAGAAGTAAAAAGGAAGAAGAAAATCAAATGACAAATTTCTCAAGCCAAAATAAAATCAAGAATGGAAACACCTTCAATGGCTATTGCTTTTCTTGTCATAGCTTTGGCCATAAAGCAATGGACTGCAAGAAACTAGAGGAAGGTTATACAAGAAAATCCAAAGACTCAATTAGATGTTGGAGATGTAATTTTGTTGGGCACACAACAAAATTTTGTCACACAATGAGATGTTACAACTGTGTGACAAGTTTGGGCACAAATCCCAAAACTGCAAGAATACAAACAATCAATATTTGAATAAGTCATTCAAGTCAGTGACAAAACCTAATAAAAGTTGGAAGAAGAAGGGAAATGACAAATCTCCAAAAACACAATTAGAAAGAGAAGATCCAAAAATCAGAATATCTCGTAGAAAGATATGGAGAAGAAAATCTAAAGGAGAAAGCAAGAAATATGTTATTACACCTGAGAATGAAGAAATTAATAATAAGAAAATGATGGGTGAAGGTCCTAATAAAGAATGTGAAATTCTATATGAAATAAATCAAGCTCAAGAAAATGAAGTACCTATAGAAGAATATGGGACAATATCAAATTCTGATGATGTCATAAGTTGTTAGCAAAAGAAAGAAAACACAAAAAGAAGTTTAAATTGGTTTTTACAAAATCAAAAGATTATGCCAACAAGTTTCTAAATTGACATATGGAAAATATTGACTATCTATAGATTAGCGGTCAAAAGAAAAATCAGTGGTAGGGTTAGTTGTAGAATACAAGAAGAAGAAAAAATAAAGGTCGCATAGAAGTTCAAGGTGTATCATTCAACAAAG
This sequence comes from Picea engelmannii, assembly GCA_009831015.1. Classification (NCBI taxonomy): domain Eukaryota; kingdom Viridiplantae; phylum Streptophyta; class Pinopsida; order Pinales; family Pinaceae; genus Picea; species Picea engelmannii. Next base: position 176,681 of record ML787787.1, read on the forward strand.
ATCAATTGATAACAAAATTGGTATTTAAATCAATTGGTATAATTCCTCAATTGATATTCCTATGAAATATCAAAGACGAATAAGAAGCAGACCAAAAAGATCAGTAAGATTCATACTCTTATTCTATTTGACAAAGGAAATTCAGTAAAAACTTAGAAGGGGTATTTTGGTTATTAAATAAGAAGGTAATTAGATTAAGTTTTGAAAGACTTGATCACTACAACATTGGTATCAAGAAGACTAATTATTTGAACACAAAAATCCCAATAAACTGAGATAAGAAGTTAGTAAATTAACACGGGAAGAGACCTTTTTAGGAAGAGCTACCCTTTCAGAAACAAAGGGGGAGAGTAGTCAGAAGCAGAGAGAGCATATTGACAGGGGGAGTCATTCAGTTATGGAAGGCAGAACATGATTTGAGGAGGAGCTACCCAAATTCATATTTTGGTCAACAACATGTAGATAGATAGAGGTTGATCATAAGGGGAGAAATCCTTTGACATTGATGTCAAAGGGGGAGAGTAACTTCAGAGGAGAGAACATCATCACATCGGTAGTTTATGTATGAAGTTAGTGTGTTTCCCTCAATGACAAAGGGGGGATTGTTGGACATATTATCATTGATGTCATTTTGATGTGATGATAAGTTGTTATGATGGAATTGTCATTGTTGTTGTTGAGTTATCATAGATAAAATTGTCATTGATGTCAAAAGTGAACAGTTAGCAGAGAATGTCAAACAATATGAGGAGATCAAAGATCAGAAGGAAAAGCGCATTGAAAGTATGCAAATAATGAAAATGTCAGACAATATGCATAGATCAAAGCTCAGAAGGAAAATAACATTGTAGAAATGAATCGGGATCAAAATACCCACAGGACAAACCAAGACCGTTGGATACGCAAGCGCATATCAATGGTAGGGATGGATTGCAGAGAGTGAAAGGAGAATTAAACAACGTGTTATTTCCAATCCCACAATTAGTCTAGATCGTCAGATCTCATTGACTTAAAGATCGACAACTATGGTTGATCCAACAAATGATCAAATTAAGTCATGACCGTTGGATACGCAAGCGCTAGATCAACGACAGGGATAGATTGCGGAGAGAAAAAGGAGAATTAAACAACGTGTTATTTCCAATCCCACAATTAGTCAGGACCGTCAGATCTTATAGATTCAAAGATCGACGACTGTGGTTAACTCACCAACAATCACACAACTTCAATGGAATAGCTTGGGTGACGAATTAAACCACTTACAAGTTGTGGTTCCGCAATCCACATCGATTGTCGATGGTCATCCGTCAATAGATCTACGGTTGGCATGAGTTCCACTACCAATGAGCAGTTTCCATTGCGGAACTTGACAATAGTTTTGAACGTCGTTCTAGTTGACGACCCCATAATCATCCTTGATCATTGATATGCTTTGAGACCATTCTCAGTCGATGGATCAAGTTGAGTGGAATCATATGATAAGCAAGGAAAAAGTGCTTAGATCATGAATACCTGAATTCTCGATAGCCGTTGGATCAAGTTAAGTGGAAGGATAGGATAAGCGAAGACGAAGACTATCTGATACGAAGTCTCGAAGTAAATGAGGACCGTTTGATCTATTCAGAGCGTGCCAAGGTAGTAGTGGTCAACTTCGGCACTGACCACTTCGGGAGAAAAGGGCTGAGAACAAGTAAGATCACCCAAAGGTCGAAGTCTCGAAATAAATGTAAGTCGACCGATCTAAGAAATATTTCGAGAGTGATATTGACCGTCCGATCTATAAAGTGGAAGGACATGATAAGCATGGCCAAAGGCCCAAAATCCCAAATAGCCGAATCCCCGACAAATGTTGGATCGTGTTAAGCCTTTTCGGGTTAAATATTGACCATTAGATGAAGTCAAAGTCACTCTAGGTTTACACTTCAAGGAATCTCACTTCGGGAGAATTGGGAAGTGGAGAAATCGAATTACCCGAAGTCCCAAGGGCCGAAGTTCTGAAGTCACTCTCAGCCGTCGATCTGAGATACATTTTGGGATTTAGGAAAACCGTTAGATCCATGATAAGAATATGTGTCACATCGTGAGATATACATCAACAGACCACGTCAACAAGGACACGTGGCACAGTCAGATAATGACAAGTTTCAAGAAGAAATCAACATTTCAGGTATGTGTAAATCATGAATATGAGTGACATGTGGCAACCACTTGGCCCATGCCATGTCAACAAGTGACATCAGCAAGTGACGTCAACAACTTAAGTCACTCTGGGAGTTATACTTCAGGAGTTTTACCACCAGCAAATTCCCTAAGTCCCAAAGTCCCGAAGGCCTAAGTCTCGAAGTGGACATGAGTTGTCCGATATGAAGAACAGTTCAGGAGAATTCTCAACCGTTGAAAATTATGGACAAGCATCTGTTATTCGAGAGATTTGTAAAGAGGCTAGAATTCACGCAGGAAGAAGTCCCGAAGGCCGAAGTCCCGAAGTGGATATAAGTCATCCAATTTGAAGAACACTTCGGGAGCGTTATCGACCGTTGATCAAGTACAACAGAAGGATAGTGTAAGTGGAAGTGTTAACCGACAACAAGCGGTCTCCACTATTTTATGACTTATTCAATAGGTAATCGCTTTGGAGGAATTGTTACTCCATAATTTAGGAGCCACGAATAGCCAAAGTTCCGAAGTGAACGAGAATTGTTCATCGTGAAAACAAATATCGACCATCCCATCCACTTTGGTGAAATTTGCTTCGGAAGATTTGAAAGGTTGCAAAGGCCTGAAGTCCCGAAGGATGAAGTACCGAAGAACCTGGTTCGAACATCGACCACGTGATAAGGTAAAGAAGCTAAAGGGCCTAGAAGTAATAATCGCTCAGACGCTTGAATATGGTCCCATGTAGAAGAATATGGGTGGGATAAGACAACGCTAGGAACAAACTCTTAAACTAATAAGCCCGTGGTTCTGCACCTATGGTCATATGAAAATGGTTTGAAGGGAGTGCCTCATATAGATTTCATTCGACAGAGAGTTACCCCAGAAGAATACAAAGAATCGATAAATGATCGAATATGATCTGTTGGTGAACCGAGAATGCAACAGAAGCATGAGTACAATCTAATGAGTCGATCCATGTCTGTGATCAACTCATGAGGACAAATGAACCGATATACAATCATGATTAAAAGAATAAAAAGGAAAAATTATATTAATTAAAGTTTAAGATTATCATTTAAATGAAAAGGCACAATGGTTCAGATATCAAAAGACACAATACTTCAAATTCACACCAGTTGGAAGACTATATAAACAAAAGGAATGGTGAAAACAAAGTGTAGTTGAATTTGTTGTAGTATATATATTTATATATAATGGATTGAATGAAGGTTCATTCTATCAGGTTGGTGTATGTTTACAAGCTGGGTCTTGTATGAGGATTGGATTCCTCACATCTCAGTTGGATCTGAGATCAACAAGCTGGGACTTGTTATGAGGGTTGGATTCCTCATTTCTCAGTTGGATCTGAGAACTACAAGCTGGGTCTTGCGACAAAGAGCCGGGTCTCTCATAATTGTTTGAAGATGATATTCAAAGATTGATCTTATGTATTCATCCAAGTTAAAATAAATAAATAAAGTATTTATTCTTTTATATATATTGATTGAGAAAATGAAATAAATATTTGTTGTTCAGTTAATTTATGAAAAGTGGAAAATTGTCCAAATTTTTGTGACATTGATTCACCCCCCCCTCTCAGTGTCAAGTATGCATTTCAACAGTAGTGAAATTATTATTAGAAGAGATGTTAAATTTGATGAAAATATCTTGGCCTGCGAGCCTAATTCAACGATTGTGCCTTCTTCTATTCCTATTCTGATTTCTTCTTCATATGATGACAATGAGGATGAAAATCCACCTTCGCCTGCTCACCTTCGTCCAGATGAGTCCTTTGAACCTGAACCAACACTAGCTCCACCGCTTCCTATATGGGTCCGTTCAAGACGAGAAGAAATTGGTGATATTGTCGGTGATCCTTCAGACCAACATCAGACATGTTCATAGTTCCAATGAGATTTTTCTCTTTTTTCTCAAGTTTAAGAGACTCATGATGTAGAGACATTTACATAAGATTGAGGTCATCCATATTTGGATACAACAATGAATGAAGAATATCGTTCTTTAATGGCCAACGATACATGGGACCTTGTACCTCTTCCAAAAGGAAGAAAACTTGTCAGATGTAAATAGGTATATAGAACTAAGTATGCATCAGATGGAAGTGTTGAAAGACACAAAGCTCGGTTAGTTGCCAAAGGATTTTCCCAAGTTGAAGGAATTGACTATAATGAAACCTTTGCTCCTGTAGCCAAAATGAATTCCATCCACCTTGTTCTTTCCCTTGCTGCCTCACATAAATGGGAGGTCCATCAGATGGATGTTAAATCCGCCTTCTTGCATAGAGATTTGCAAGAAGAAATCTACACGGAACAACCTTTTGGCTATGTCCATAATGACTCTATCCTTGTTTGTCGCCTTAAGAAATATCTTTATGGTCTTAAGAAAGCTCCCCGTGCTTGGTATGCCAAAATGGACAACTTTCTTATTGACACCAGATTCTCTAGATGCCATTCTGATCCTAATGTCTATACCAAGAAAGTAGGAATCCATCTCATAATCCTTGTCCTTTATGTTGATGACCTTATCCTTACTGGTAGTGACTCAAAAATTTTAAACCATGTGAAAACCAACCTTAAGAAGAAATTTGAAATGACAGACTTAGGTTTTTTGCACTATTTCCTTGGCCTCCAAGTTTTGCAAACCAATGAAGGAATTTTTCTTTCCTAGTCTAAGTACACATGTGACATTATTCGTCACTTTAACATGGATGATTGTAAACTAGCCCCTTCTCCCTTCCAGTCTGGAGTCAAGCTTACTGCCACATGTACTTCTCTCGAAGTTGATGCCACCCTGTATTGTCAGTTAGTTGGTAGCCTCTTATACTTGACTCATACCCATCTTGATCTTTCCTTTGTTGTTGGTCTTGTTGCTCGGTATATGAAAACACCCCATGAAAGACATTGGAAAGTAGCTAAAAGGATACTTCGATATGTCCGTGGTACAGTTCAGTTCAAGATACATTACAATTAAGGGGGGACTCCTTTATTGGTTGGTTTCACTAATTTAGATTGGGCCGATGACCATGATGTTCAGAAGTCTAATGCAGGTTATGTTTTCAGCCTTGGGTCAGGACCGGTCACTTGGGCCTGTAAGAAACAACATACTATTTCATTTTCTTCAACATAAGCAGAGTACAGAGCAACGGTAAATGCAAGTCAGGAAGCCTTGTGGTTTCGATAGATCCTTTCAGAGTTTTGATTCCAGCAACAACATCCGACCAACCTTTGTCACGACAATTAGAGTTCCATCAAGCTCACCAAAGACCCATTTCAACATCAATGCAACAAGCACATCGAGCTACACATGAACTTCATCAGAAAGCTCATTCATGATCAAGTTATTGAAGTGCTCTTTTTCCCTATAGAAGATCAAGTTGCAGACATTTTCACAAAGTCTCTTACATAAGTGAAGTTTTCCAAACTTCGATCTATGTTAGGAGTTCAGGAAGTTGTCATTAAGGGGGGATAGGTTCTAATGCCTCCTTCCTTCTCCTATTGTGTCATTATTGTAAATCATTCAATCCTATCCCAAGTTGTTCTTAAGGGGGGATGTTAGGATATTTAGACACTTAGGAGTTAGTTACGATCTACTTGGTATAATGTGTCGTTAAATAAAAGTGTGTTTCTTTAGTATGCATTAGTATGCATTTGTAGTTAGAAAATCCGACAGTCACGATATTTCTCGACAGAGAGTGACCTGCCGATTCATATTCTCCTCGATCTTAATAGCCATTGATCCATGGATTAACACCTGATTGGTCCATGATCTCTATTTAAAGAGCATGGAGGTTCATTTGACGATGATCGATTGTGAGAAAATCTCTTGTAAAATATATCTGTAATATTTTTCTTTTGCATTAATAAACTGCTCCAAGTGGTCGCGTTGGCTGGGGCCGTGGATGTTTCCCCATAGGGGTTTTACCATGTCAAAAAATCATTGTGTTGATATTTGATATGGTTGTGTGAGTGGTTACTGAAGGTGTTTGTCCTCTGTTGGAATACCTGTGTTGTCGAACAATCAAAGAAAATATTGTATCACCCCTCTTCCTAGAAACACATAATGCAAAATTCCTACATATATTACAAATTTGAAGGGTGAAATTTAAAGCTTAAACAACTAGGAAGTTGAAAGCACCAATGATTGTGTGGGAAATACAAGTAAACCTGTCAGGGCTATGGATGATCGTTGGAAGCGGGGCTATGCTTGTATGATACCGAGGAAACTTCAACGGGGCTATAGACGCTCACTGGCATCAAAGCAATGCAGGAAAAGAAGAGACGAGGAAAACACATCAGTCTATGAACAATTAGGAAAACACTTCTATGGTGCCCATATCCTCCCATATTTCTGAACTAAGTTAATTAATCCCATCTTTGATTGTCTCACATAAATTCTTCTGAAGACCATCCAAGATGTATCACCTTCTCATGTTTCAGTAAGAGAAAGTAATGTGGGGTCCACAATATATATTGAACTATAAAATTTTCACAATATACAAGATGTATATAATATAGAGGTCAATTTGGAGTAGAGATAACTAGTTCTCCCAGCAAGTCGCCATTTGTTGTGACATCCACAACAACCCATTGAAATCCTTGAGCTTAGAGGATTTTAGTGGGTACCCACCTATAGAAATTTTAACAAGGTACGAATCACCAGTAACCCAACTAGCTATTCATTTATAAGACTACCTTCTGTACATAATATTTGAAGTTGATCTAAGGTAAGAATGATCAATACTGAACCCTTCAATATGTATTGATTAATGACCCATTTTTCATCTACACCCAAATCTTGAATCTTCTAGGACCCCCCCTTGTAATAATGAAAATCTCCTCACTTGTATGACCCTTGTTTGAATGTCGTCCGACCTTCCTATTAAAATCCATATTGTTCATATCCCCAGACCCCTTCTTCCAACGATAAAACTGATTCAAAAGTATCATCGAGAGTCAATATCGTTGGAGCATATTACTAAGAAAACATCCCTTCACTGATAATCCCTTTTCCACGCATACATGCTAATAGGATATTACCCTTCAGACTTTTGTAAATTGATCATAGTGAGCATGACAAGGTGGACCCCTTATTGATGTTTGAATAACATGGTAAGATATTCTTCCATTGTTGTCCCTTGGTTATGGAAAAAATCAACGATTAAGGAATAAAGGTGAACTGCAAACTGCGCAGAAGGCAAATTGACTGAGAATGGGTCGAAGTGGCCAAAGGATAAGAAAATACGGAGTGAAGTACGGGAAAATGAGCCGTTGGATGAGAGTATTGAGGAGAACAAATAAGCAAGGAAGATAGATTGTCGAGAACTCAACAAGTGGAAAATCCACCAATGGATGCTTTGGAGCACCTCGCGGGAAAGAAGGAAAAGACAGGTCGATGAAGCCTGAAATACATGGGTCAAGTTGATCGAGGGTTTTAGACATCTAGGGTTTTGGTATTTTAGGGTTTGGACACCTAGGTTTCGGCCTAAGGTTGTCCATGAGTCATTGTAATGTATAAATAAAGATCGAGAGGAGTGAGAAAAGGTTCATTGTTGGTTTTTGAGTTCATTGTTATTGTTGAGTGATTGTTGCTGTGTGAGAGAGAAGTGTTGTGTCTGAGAGTCTTCTGGTATTGTAAGATCTTCAGCTGGGTGCAAATATCAACCTTGCAGCTGGGTGCACAGGGAGGGGAGAGAAGAAGAGAAGGAGAGAGAGAGAAATGAAAACTAAGAGTGTAGATAGAACTGTATGTTTTCATATAATATCAAGAAACACAGTTCTGTGGACCTAGGGAGAGGTGAACCACGTATATTTTGTGTCTTTGTGATTGATGTTGTGTTCTTTTGCCTTATGTTATCTTGTTATTGCATTATTATGTTAGATATGGAATATAACTGTGCAAAGTAGGTTTATGCTTGGTAAGAATAACTAGGTTGTTGTGTGTTGTTACCTGAGATCCACTTGCATTTCCTCTGGTTGTAGACAACTGTGTCTTGCAACCCCCTATTGCTACTTCAGGTGAGACTACATCTGCTTCGCAGGTGTTGCCAAAAGGGCCAATAGTTAGGGCTTGTTGGTGCACTGTTAGAGATGAACCCTGGGTCTACCCCTGTGCCAACAAATGGTTTCGTTGTCGACACCAGGATCTTCTTGAGGGAATGCCAAGGTGGTTCCCATCGAAGACAAAGATTCAAAAGTGGATAGAAGAACAAGAAAAGGATTTTGCTGAAGCCCAGAATAAGAACCCTAATCTTAGTACAAAAGACTGGTTTGAAAGGTATATCTTTACTAATATACACAAGATCTTCTTTGGAGGAATTCATAAGGAGTTATATGAGTGGTTATCTAGATTAGCAGATACCCAGTTTGAGATCAGATCGAGACCGCCTATGGTTTGGACGTTGAAGTTGATCAAGAAGGTCAAGAGAGTTGATAATTCCATGTCAAGAGAAGTAGATCGCTGGTTCGATAGTACTATTGGAAGGTACATTACCGAGTTTTCCATTGAAAGAGTTGAGTCGTATAGCCAAGCAGAGAGATATTTCTTCAAGGGACTTAGGGAAATTTTTTTACACTTCTTGTAGTTGAAGATAAATATGTTATTGCATGAGAAGAACATCTTGAAAATACAATAGTCGGTCAGATTGAAAATCTAATGTTCAAGAACTCAGACAACAACAACGTCATAGAGGTTGGCCACACGCCTAGTGAGAGGACCTTCAAAGAGGTCCCTCTAGTGAACTTGTTAGAGAAGATCCATAAACCACTGGCACATGATGAAGGGTTCTATAGTGGAGAAGAAGAAGAGTTAGTGAATGAGGAACATTCAGAGTTTGCTAAGGAAGAGGAAGGGAATACTAAAGAACCTTGCCGAGAAGAATTAGAAACTTCAGGAACTGCACAAACTGTGGAAGTAAGTACTATTAATCCTCCTGTTGTTTCAACAACATTAAGTAACCAGAGTAGTCAGAGTTATTAGAGAAATTAGAGCACTGTTACCAATAGCTTGGTACATACTCAATCAAGAAACCTAGGAAGATATATGGCATATGAGATAGGGTTACCCACCTTTAGGGGAGATGGATCTGAAGATCCTGATTAGCATTGGTTCTTATGTGAAGTTGTATGGAGTATTAAGCAAGTGATGAAGCTGTTAAGAGAGCTCAGTTTAGTACTACCCTAAGAAACCACGCAATGAGATGGTACATGAAATTTTCCAAGGAGTTGCACAGCCTAAACCGCTAAATGTCATTAAGATTGCGTTGATTGCTGAATTCAAGAAACCCAAGTCAGAGTCACAATGCATTATAGAACTGAAAGAAATCAAGCAGAGAGTAGTTGAACCTGTGTGGGAGTTTGATAAGAGGTTTAAGACCTTAACATGCCATTTGAGTTTTCAGATCCCAGATGGACAGAATAAAGAGTGGTTTATTGCTTCCCTCTTGCCACACATCAGAGTACCTCTAATGCAACAGAAGATCGCTTCATAGGCTGAGGCATTGGAGATCGCCATGAAATTAGAATCAACCCCTATGGGAGAATCCAGCTCAGGTATGAGTCAAATTTTGAGTCAACTAACTAGCTTATCTCTGCAGGTAGAAGATATGAAGAAAGACAAAGGAAAAGATAAAAGAGAAGATATCTGGTGTATCAGATGCAAATTAGAGGGCCATGATAAGGAGAACTGTCCCCTATTTCATGAGTACTTGGCAGCTGGAGCTTCGAGCCCTTTGAAGTAGGTTACCCTACCCTGGTGCGAGGTATGTGGAAATAGATATCGCCTTGGTGAATGTTATTATTTGCAAAAATATGTCCAGACACCTACGAATTTTTACTGCGCATTCTGTAAATCTGTGGGGCATGATGAGAAGGATTGTAAGGATTATGACCTATTGCATGAAAGATCAAGAGACACATATAAAATTCAAGGCGAAGTACAACATGAAGGAAATACTACGCAGTTTAACTCTCTAGGAAGAGGAAACTTCAACCCTCGTGGTGGATTCAGAGGAAGAGGACGAGCATGAGGCATGGGTCGAGGTTGAGGTTAAATCATTTGTTATAACTATGCACAACTAGGACACTTGGAAAGGGACTGTCAGAACCCTTGTTCCACTTGCAGCTACTGCAACTCATTTGAACATGTCATTGAAGATTGTCCTATGCTGTTAGCCAAACTTCAGGAGAGACGAGGAGGTAATCAACAAGTACAACTAATTTCAGCAGAACCTCATGGAGAGGATCCCAGAGTCGTTGTTATCACTAGAGGAGGTGCTGTTATAGGAGAAGACAGAGTGACCCTAGGAAATATTACAAAAGAATCTAGGGTCAGAAGAGCTGCAAAAAAGAAACAAGTGTTTGATCTGAGGAAAGAAAAGAAAACATTTGAAGAGGCAAGAAAATAATTTGGAAGATAATAGGCTTCTTGATCAAAGACACAGCCAGAAGTGAGAGAATGTGGAATGCCTCTAGCGTTCGATCAGTCTGCTTCGCCTGAAGAAGGAAAAGAGGTGAGCAAGCTCATGGAATTCTTATGTACTTGCATTAATTTGATTAAGGATGAACGAGATGTAAAAGAACTAAAAAAATTGATCAGACAATATGAGATAGGCAGGATAGATCCCCTACTGAATAGAGCAGTACATCAAGTATCTAGAAAAATAAGGAGAAATAAGGAACTACACCTTAATGCTCAGATTGGAGATTATGATATAGACTATGTGGTCCTCGACTAGGGTCAGAAGTCAATGTTATGATGAAGCAGAACTGGGCCCTGATGGGAAAACCTAAGCTGATTTACTCCCCTATCAGGCTCAGGATGGCCAATCAGCAAGAAGTAAGCCCCTTTGGAAGACTAGAGCATGTCCCTATAGATATTGTCAGGGTAAGGATGTTTGCGGACTTCGAGGTAATTGAGATAGTTGACGATAATTGTCCTTATCCTGCACTGTTAGGAATTGATTGGGCTTTCAATAATTCTACTGTGGTTGACTTAAATAAAAGAAGAATGCCATTTGAAGGTAATGTCCTTAGGGTCATTTCACATCTTGATCCCGATGAAGGTCGCAGATATACAGAACCCATTAGAGAAGAAGATCGTGCTTATGAACTAGAGAATATATATAAATTGACAACAAGACATCAGGATTACATTAATCCTATAGCAGATGGGAATTTAAGCTGGTGAAGTGACAACACATGTTCATCAGACTCAGAGGAAGCACTGGAGAACAGGAAAAACAAAATGTATGAAGTCTCTACGTGGAGATGTGGTAGATTGGCCAGGGACGTTCGCTAGATTGGAGAAGAAGTAAGTAATCTACCCACCTTTGATGGATTAAATCATCTAGAATATTTCTTGTTGGAATTTGAAGAAATTGTACCAGTACAACAAAGGTTGTTGGCACTGGATGAAGCTCTGAAATAAACTCCAACAAGATGGTGGGGGACACACAAAAAGAACATCGTAGACTGAGTGAAATGTCGCACTTCGATGATAATGCATTTTTCAGAACAAGTAGAAGGGTGTGAAGTTCAATACACAGGTCAAAGCTGTCCGAAGGACCATGTACGAAGTTGTGAGGAGGCTTGGAGAAACATTCCTCAAGACAAGTCAGTGCATAAATTCATTAACACTGTGGACACGACCCCTATCAATTGGTATATTCAAGAAGAACTGCACCTCACCACTGTAGATTGGAACGGTATGACTCAAAACTTTGTAGCTACATTTTTATTTGAAAGTCAGTACCCTATAGTGGATCAAGATTTAGAAGTTGTAAGACAGAGGATCTTTGAGGAGACATCTACCCGCCCTGTTGAGAAAGAAGGGGATGAATGGACTGCACCTCTTCAGAAACTGCAAGGTTGTTACAATATCAATGCTGATGAAGATGATGATCCTAGGAATGTGAACATCGCAGAAACAGAAGGACAAAGATACATAGGACCAGGATTCAAACTACCTTTTATTGGACAACCAATCAAAATCAAGAAAGTTAACATTGGAACAGAGCAAGCACCTAAGCTCTCAAACGTTGGAGATTATTGGGACGATGCCACTATTGACAAGATCACTGATTTACTGCATGAATACCAGGACTTGTTTCCAACCAATTCCACTAATATGAAGAGCATTAAAGGGCCCATGGGAGAAATGAAGATCCCCTTGAAACCATATGCAAGGCCAGTCAAGAAGAGACCCTACAGATTGAATCCCAAATATAACCAGAAAGTCAATATTGAGCTAGACAAAATGTTGGAAGCAGGAATCATATAACCTATTAAAGAGTCAGAATGGATTAGCCCTATGGTGGTTCAAGATAAGAAAATAGGAGAGATCAGAATTTGCGTAGACTTGAGGAAACTGAATGATGCATGCTTACATGATCCATTCCCTACACCATATACCGACGAAGTGTTAGACAATGTAGGACGACAAGAATTTTACTCCTTCACAGACGGTTTTTCAGGTTATCATCAGGCCATGATTTCCAAGGAAGATCGCCACAAGATCACATTTGCAACAAAATGGGGATTCTACCAGTACACAATGATTCCTTTCAGACTGAATAATGCACCAACCATCTTTTCTAGGGTGGTGGTAGAAGCATTCAAGGAGTTTTTACATAAATTTATGGAAACATATTTTGATGATTGGACTGTTTTTAGCTTATTGAAAAATCATATTGAATGTTTAAGACCGATGCTGGATAAGTACAAGAAATGTCAGATTGCCTTGAACCTAAAGAAATGCATCTTCTTTTCACCCTTTGGAGTGTTTCTAGGCCATATTGTGTGTAAGCAGGGATTGCTGGTAGATCCATCTAAGATTGACATTATTGTTGATCTACCCCCTCCTAATTCTGTTAGACAGCTGCACACTACACTAGGAAATACTGGATACTACAAGAAGCTCATTAAGGGCTATGCACAGATTACAACACCCATGGAGAAGCTTTTGAAGAAAGATTGTCAGTTTCAATGGATAGAAGAATGCCAACTGAGATTCGACACACTGAAACAAAAAATGGTTATTGCGCCCATTACGATTTTCCCAGATTGGAGTAAGGCATTTCATGTGCATGTCGATGCATCCTCTATTGCATTAGGAGCAATACTAACACAACCAAGAGCATGATATATTGACCATCCGTTAGCCTTTTCTAGCAGGAAGCTTTCGACAGCTGAGATAAATTACACTACCATTGAGAGGGAAGGTTTAGCCATGGTGTATGTGCTGCAGAAATTTCGTCACTACTTGTTGGGAGGACAATTTAATATGTTCACTGATCACTCTGCGTTGAAATACCTAGTTAACAAGCTAGTGTTGGGGGGAAGAATATGCAGATGGCTTCTGCTATTCCTGGAATATGATTTTGAAATTGTGGTCAAGCCAGGGAGAATGAACAAGGGACCTGACCACTTGTCTAGGTTAGAGCACGGAGATGAATCTACTAGTTTGGAGGATACATTTCTAGATGCACAATTGCTGGCCATCAGAAATGTTGATGATCACTTCACCGAGATAGTCTAGTTCCTATCAACAGGGATGACACCTCACGAATATACAATTATCCAGAAGAAACAACTGGTAGTTCATGAGGCAGAATTTTCACTCATAGCTGGACAACTATATAAGATGGGACCTGATGAGATATTGAGGAGATGTGTTATGGAGGTAGAAATACCACTGATTCTGACAGAAGCACATGAAGGCGTCGTAGGAGGACACTACGCAGGAAAAGCAACATTGTAGAAGGTTATTAGAGCTGGCCTTTGGTGGTCCACTTTACATAAGGATGCTAAGGAATACTACAGAGCCTGCTATATATGCCAAAGAGTTGGGAAACCTTCTAGAAGGGATGAGATACCTTTAGCACCCCAACTAAACTTACATGCATTAGAGAAATGGGCCATTGAATTCGTGGGACCTATAAACCCACCAGGAAAGCGCACAGGAGCAAGATACATTATCACTACAACAAAGTATTTGACCAGATGGGAAGAAGCAAGAGAAGTTAAGGAATGTAGTGCAACTACAACTACGCGATTCATATTTGATGATATTATAACCAAGTTTGGATGCCCAAAGATCCTTATGAGTGATCAAGGCACACATTTTATTAATAAGACCATTGAAGCCTTGGCTCAGGAATTTGCAGTTCATCATCAGAAGAGAACTCCATACCATCGACAAGCGAATGGTACAGTCGAAGACTTCAATAAGATCTTGGAGACAACGCTGATGAAGATTTGCAGTGTGAACACAGATGATTGGGATTTGAGAGTACCAACAGTATTATGGGCCTATAGAAATACTTGCAAGAAGATGACAATGAAGACTTCCTTTAAGTTGGTCTATGGTAGTGAAGCAGTTGTACCTATGGAATATATGGTTCCTAGTCTAACAATTGCATCCTTTATAGATATGGATGATACTGGCATTGTTCAAGAGAGGCTTGCGGTTGGTTGAATTGGAGGAAGACAGGTTCATTGTAGGATTTCATCAGCAGGTGCAGAAGGAAAGAGAAAAGGCCTATCACGACAGACATATCAAGAAGAAGGCATTTAAGCAAGGAGATTTTCTATTGGTATATGACATTAAGTTCATGAAGCATCTAGGGAAGTTCATGACACATTGGCTTGGGCCATATGAGGTTGCCTATGTTACAGAAGGAGGAGCTACACAACTGAAGACTATGAATGGAGAATGGAAGGAAGGTTTGGTAAATGGGAGCCGGTTGAAGTTATACTATGCCAACCAGCTACCTTGTAGCCCTTAGTAAGAGAAGAAGGAGAAGGGTCTAGGTATCAGGTGCATTTGAAACTGGGTACCAGAAACAAAAAAGACAGTCTGCACACAATGGGAAAGGATAAAGCATAAATCTAAGGCTGCTTCGCGTAGTTTGAATTCGAAGAAAAATAGAAAGTTCAGAGCTATAGTGCCTCGGGATGAGTCACATGTGAGTGTTGGGGGCCTGTTGGCCCTTGGTTATGGAAGAAAGGAAAAGTGCGAAGTGCGCGAAAGGCACATTGTCTGAGAATGGGTCGAAGTGGCTAAAGGAGTAGAAAATATGGAGCGAAGTATGGTAAAACAAGACGTTGGACAAGAAGATCGAGGAGAACAGATAAGCAAGGAAGATAGATCATGGAGAACTCAACAAGCGAAAAAATATACCAATGGATGCTTTGGAGAACCTCACGGGAAAGAAGGAAAAGACAGGCTGGCGAAGCTTGAAATACGTGGGTCAAGTTGACCTAAGGTTTTAGACACCTAGGGGTTTTAGTGAGTCATTGTAATGTATAAATAAAGATTGAGAGGAGTGAGAAAAGGTTTGTTGTTGGTTGAGAGTTCATTGTTATTTTTGAGTGATTGTTGTTGTGTGAGAGAGAAGTGCTGTGTGTGACATTCTTCACGTATTGTAAGATCTTCAGCTGGGTGCGAAGATCAGCCCTGCAACTGGGTGTGCAGGGAGGGGAGAGAAGAAGAGAAGGAGAGATAGATCTGCAAGATAAGAGTGCAGATAAAACTGTATGTTTTCATATAATATCAAGAAACACAGTTCTATGGACGTAGCCCTAGGGAGAGGGTGAACCACGTATATTTTGTGTCTCTGTGATTGATGTTGTGTTCTTTTGCCTTCTGTTATCCTGTTATTTCATTATTATATTAGATCTGGAATATAACTGTGTGGAGTAGGTTTATGCTTGGTAAGAATAACTAGATTTATGTGTATTGTTACCTGGGATCAACTTGCATTTCCTATGGTTGTAGACACCTGTGTCCTGCAAGTCCCTATTGCTACTTCGGGTGATACTTCATCTGCTTCGCAGGTGTTGCCGAAATGGCCAATAGTTAGGGCTTGTTGGTGCGCTATTAGAGCTGAACCCTGGGTCTACCCCTGTGCCAACATCCATATATATATATATATATATATAAGATAACATATAATATTTGACATGATATTTATGATACAAAGTATAAATATATATAATAAATATGTGGTTATTTATTATCTAAGGGACACATCCTTTCATGGATGGTCATCATATTTTCTATATATATGTAAAAATCATCATTATAATAATATATTTACATACAATATCATCTCTTATGAAAAATCAACATGGTATCAGAGCAGGACCAGGCTTAACTCCCTCATAGGAGGGCCCGAGAAAATAAGAGAGATATCTTGGTGTTTCTCTCTTCAGAGTGAGTGACGAGGTACAAATGCATTGCGGGTTAGTGGATGTATTGGGGACATGTTGTAGCTATTTTAGAGCTACCCATAGGCATTGGATGCATTGGCTTTGAAGTCACAGAGGTGCACGTGACGAGGTATAGATGCATTGTGGGGTAGTGGATGTCCTGGGGACATGTTATAGATATTTGAGAGCTACCCATAGGCCTTGGATGCATTGGATGTGAAGTCACAGGGGTGAACATGATGAGGTATATATGCATTGCGAGGTAGTGGATGTCACGGTGACATGTTGAAGCTATTTGAGAGCTACCCATATGCCTTGTATGCATTGGTTGTGAAGTCATGTTGTACTATGGGTATCCAATGAGCTCGTGTGGCAAAAAAGAATACCTCCCTAGTTAAGAGGGAGTGTTTAAAGTTTGTATACTTTAGATACAAGATTTGACATGATGAATAATGTCTCCCTCATTGAGAGGGAGTGTTGATGTTTGAACAACATCAGGAAGACATTCTTCTAGATATAATAATAATAATAATAATAATAATAATAATAATAATAAATATGTAGTTATTTATTATCCAAGGGACGCATCCTTTCATGGATGGTCACCATATGTTCTATATATATGGAACACTCATCATTGTAATAATATATTCACATACAATATCATCTCTTATGAAAAATCAACACCCCTCGCCCTTCATCTCATCTAACCTATACATGTTTTAATTCAGTGTATGCTTCCCAAGCCAAACCACCCTTTTTCATTGTCGGGGTAGATAGTAGACACTTCCATGCATTTGCTGATGTCCGCTCTTGAGAAGTGTTATGACGACAAAAATGTACACAAGTGGAAGCACCTATTTTGGTGCATACGTTTTAGAAGGGGATTTGTCCTTAAACCTATTGAGTGTCAATCATTGTACCACGTGTAAAGTGAGTCCCTAACACAACCCTGAACTCTAATCTAATTGAATCGATTCTTTATCGTAATATTGTGTGCTACCTGGCATAACTCTACTGGCACACATCTTTTCAAAGATTATCGTTTCATCGTCGGAGAATGAAATAAAGTTACTCTCTACATGATCAATTAGACTATCTCAATGACAACACTACCCAAGTTTATTGTTGGGAAGTCAACTCACTGATACCCGATAATTGTATCTTTTGATGCCTTCGATGATGATATTGTGATTATGTAAATCTCACCTTCCATGTGTCCCTCTTACATATGACAACTCGAACAAATGAGTAAAGTAAAGCAATACATAAAATGATATTTGATATTGGATATACAGATGCATTAATGCATAACATCTAATTGATTACCTATGCCCTTAACACATTTCTCGAGGGAAAACACATATTAAAATTATAATCGTTGTTGAAAGAGTTTGATGCCTTTAAACATTTCAAAAACAATTATCTCTATCAAACCTTCCGATGATGACTTGATCGTAAAGCATATCTATAATATACCAGACCCTATACCACTGATGCCACAACAACGATAACGAACATAGAGTCTTGTCGAAGTATTAATGGAGGTTGTAGGTCTCTGACCAAGCCAACATTGTAACACACTTAACATTTATTACATAGGTTTTAGGGAAAAAATTGTAAAATATAACACTTTTGTAAAATAAGCCAGATAATTTCAAACTTGCTTTGAAGCCCCAAGCAAACAGGTATGTATACCATCCATTTTTAATTTGATACTTTCTGTAACTATTTAGTATATGGATAATTATTTTTTTTCTGTGTAACATTATATCCAAGTGAGATGTCTTGTATGCAGACTAGGAAAGCAAAGAACTAGGTAGTTTTTGGGAATGTACCTATTTACAGTCCAAACTCTCTTTCAATTTTAGATACCAATTTCCTTGATGAAAGGGATCATTACACGAGGTATCACGAAATATATTATATCTTCCAAAATGAGGAGTACCCATTTGATGACAAAGATATTGATGATTATTGGAACGTCAAAAGAAGTGGTATTCACACTGTGGTTGCTCGCCCCGTGCTCTTCCCTTACAAGGATGTTGCATGGTGGTGTTTTACCCACCTATATAAGGAAACAACCACCATAATTAATGATTCCAGAGTTCCAATTTCTTCCTTGATGATCGAAGATATCAAGATAAGATATAAAATCCCTGAACCTACAATATCATTAAACAAATATTTTCTGCAAAAATTCAGGGTTGAAAATGAATATTTCTAGGACCTAATGGAAAACCGGTATGTCGAAGAAGAAATGAAAGTTAAGCAGGGAGAAAGGTATATCCCAACACTATATCTGAAAAGGCCATACACGTTTCTCAACACGATGATATACAAGAAGTATGGTGAGGAAACCAACATGCACTTCATAATGGAGTGGTTCTTGATGGCATATACAGTGGTCAAGATTGGACAAGTTTTCAATTGGGAAAACATTTTGGTCTTCAGTATAATCAATCAAGCTAGGGAAGCACAAGGTATGAATAACCTTGGTTTCTATATGACAACCTATCTTATTGATGCTATCTGCGCTACTCATCATTTTCCTGCTTTTGAATGGAGTTGGAACCGAAGCCAACCTCTAATTCATATATATTGTTCGGAATCATGGGACATGAATTATAAAAAAAAATTATACATTATTTGTGATTACTTTCTGGCCCCTCTCTACAAGGTCATTTTTGGGATATACCCACATAGAATATCTCAAGGGGCCATCACAACCATAAAGGATATAGGAGATTGGTATATAAAGAAATTTTATACCTATGTTAGGGTATATGGAGCCACAGGGCCACAACATTTACTACCCAAGTACATGATCGACAAGCTGTTAGGAAGAGAAATCACATATCAAATAGTTGAGAAAGGAGTCACATCCTATTTATTGGAGAAGAACAAGAAGTATTAGGGGATCTTCCCACTGCACGTAGGAAAGTATACTTTATCCAATAAACCACATGCTAAGAAAGAAGCCAAGGCATTAGGGAAATATGTTTTTGCATTGGGAGAAAAAAGGGACATGGTCCTCACTATTAGCACTTTGTAAATTTGTTCGTCTGATAAAACAAATGACAAAGGTAACCTACAAACCAAGTTTAGAGTTGGGTACTAGCCTGTTCATCTTAGAGAGGGATCTCTCCTGTCACTTGGTATTTATTTGACAATCAATGGATAGATTTTTTTTTTTTGGGAGGTTTTTGTAATTCGGCTGGCAAGAAAGGGGAGGAAACACTCAGGGCTATGGAGTCGAATTTATGAAAACGAATAGAAACATTGATTGGTCAGTATAACTCTCCAGAGGATAAAGGATAAATGAGGCGATGAATCTGAGTTATAAATTGTTATTTATAGAGTGTAAGAAGAAAGGAGAAAACAAGTAACTGCATCAGAGCATTAATGAAATGAATTCTGAATTAGTTAGGAAGAAACTTAACACAATTTAAATTGCTTAATCCAAGAGCATCATAAGATGAATTATGTGCCTTTAAACTATCCAATTTAAACAAAAGACAATGCTAATGGAATTAGAAACACATGAAATACATACAAAGAGAGAAGAAAAAACTCATATAACCACCATTAGAATATTTTCATAGAGACTTCAAAGACTTCTGCATATGTATTCTATTCAGCTTTAGAAAATTACATTCAAGTTCAAACAGCTCAAGCGTGCCCTTGCACTTCTGCCAACAACAATACATTTGGAACTTCTAATACTTATACAATTCTAGTTCCTTTAGTTAGAAACCGATTACAATAGCTAAACTAAAACGTTTCAACTTCTAAAACTGATTACAATAATTAGAAATGATAGTTTCGGTATGGGAACCGATTACAATGATTAACAAGGAAAACATTTTATGATCCAGCTACTGATTCCTCTAATGTTTCAACTCCTTCCTCTGCCACATTCTCTTTGAAATGTCACTTGTACTCTTTCAAATCTAATTTCATTTATCCATATTCTCCTTAAATATTTGGGAATAATATATTGGAATAAAAATAATTCCCAAATATTTTTTATCCTGTAGAATTAAATTTCCATATTTTAATTCATGCCCGTGGTTTTGAATAACCATTTATTGCTTGCTTCTCGTGGTTTTGAAAACCATGTCTTGTTTTGCCCAATTTACCATTTCACTGTGAAAACTATTTACTAGTTTCTTTCCCATGGTTTTGAAAACCATGTCATGTTTTGCCCAATTTACCATTTCACTGTGAAAACTATTTACTGGTTTGTTTCTCATGGTTTTGAAAACCGTGTCTTGGTTACCATCTTTGGTAAAACATTTTTAATCCTCTTCTTTTACTTCTGTAAAAAATTTGGATAAACAATTATCCAAATATTCCTTTCACGTGCATCTTCCCATTCAATTTTTTTCATGGAAATAAACATTAATCTCTTTAATTTTTGCCTCTGTGAAAATTTTCCACTGAGGAAGAATCTTTTTTATGGCATTGGAAACTCCATGATTTGTTTTGAAATGAATTCTTGGACTTGGAAAACTATCATCATATGCTGCACGTTTATGAAAACAAACCATATATTAAATGTTTTTCCATAGTATTTCAGGCTTGGGAGGAGTGGTTTTAACCCACACCACTTTTACCCCCGAAATGCATCACGTAAGAACACGTCTCCCCATCCAAAAACTACGGGTTAAATTTCGGCCCGCCTTCAAATAATTAACCTTCATTTACTTTCAACCCCTGAAATGTATATGCACCCTCCATCCACCCTTTGACCTTTCAATATTAAAAATTGAGATTCGTGCCCATGATTTGACGTGAGGTCATGAATTAAATATTGGATTAAATATAAATATAAATATTTTAATATAAAAATATTTATATTAATAAAAATAAACCCTTTTTCAATTTTCTAAGGACTTTGGGCATATGAGGCTTATCACATGACTTTGTGGATATGATAAGGGTGCTTAAGCTTAATAAAATGAATATTTTTAATTTTCAACGGGAATATGATAATAAGGGTAAAAATAAATGAAGTGATGGATGTTATGGACCTAATCCCTCACGTAGGTAGAATAATATATTCCGATGTAATAAAGGTGAATATTATTAAGGCCTAGCAATAAGGAAGAATAAGTCGAATGTAAGAAGACCTAATAGAAGCTTCTTCTTCTAGAAGTATTTTCCTCTAGATGGTTCTTTTGATAGAAATATTTAGTATAAATAGGAGTCGAGGGTATGAAATTTTTTTTCTTGGATATTATTGTAATATAGCTCTGCTCTGCTGGAGGTTGCCCCCTCGAAGAAGCAAGTGAACATTGATCTCAGTAATCAAATTTCTCTTTCTGGTGTTATTCTAGTATCATTGTGGTGTTGTTTTGGTTATATTGTTGTTCATCTGCCATTTCTAGCATTTATTTATGTTCTGCATACTTTTTATATCTGGAATATTACAAGTGGTATCAGAGCACTTTCCTCGGCAAAAAATTGTGGGTTAATTTTTTTTTCATGGTAGAGACGTATTCCAACATCTTTAAGCTACAAAGATTTATCGTTACACACATAAACCCGTGGGAGGGGATTCATACACGCAAAAAATACAAGTGGTACTTAAGCGCACATCTGTTGGCCACCCTTGTAACCCTTGTTGGTACCCCTTCGAGTGGTAGTGCATCAGACATCACCTGTATATAGATCGACCTAGATTTCCTAAAGCCCTCTTTAGATAAACCGATCAGTTTCCTGACTGCTATAGTGCCACTGAGAACAACACTCGAGAAGATACTCTCTAGTACTTGGGTAGTCGGGTAGTACAGATAAGGGCACGGTCTAGCCTCCTTAGTTGGTGCCCTGAAATATTGGGCCGAGTACTACTATTAACACCGTACGTATATCAGAGAGATATAACATAGGGCAAACCCTTATCTGTAGAACCCTTGAATACCTAACCTTTGGGTATGAAAAAAAAAGAAAAAAAATAAAAAGAAGAAGACAAGATCTATTGCTGCGCAACTATGTTTGAGTTGCCAAATAACTACACATTTCTTCCTGATTAAGCATTTGAGAATTTCATCACTACAATATTCTTTAGACCGGAGCACCATTATTTGAGACCTATTCCATTGTATTTATCTCTTCACCCTTATCACATTCATACCTATCATTTTTCAGAAATTTTTTTGACCCCACCCACCCCTTTTCGGTTCCCTCGTCATCATGGCCCATACCCATAGCCAAGACTTGGAAGCTCGCTTCAATACCTTGCAATATAATTTCATAGAGACCCAACAAGAAGTGAGACAACTCAGTGCCAATATTTCCACCATCAATAAAAATATGCATTCCTCCATCGTCGCCCCAATCGAGGAATTCAAAGAAGACCTCAAACAAGACATTACTACCTAGCTTGAATCTATCGCATCGATGATAGGCACCAAGCTGCATATCCTTGTAGACCCCCCTTTATCTGACCCACCTTTGCATACCAAATCTTAAAATTCCTCTCATTCCCATAATTTTCATCCCCATCACTTTCAACGTGACCTACGCCTTCCACATGTGGATGTGACCAAATTTGATGGCTCAGATCCCACTGGTTGGGTAACTCAAATGGAACATTATTTCTCTTTGTACGACATTACAGATGACTTGGCCAAACTTTGGTATGGTGTTCTCCATCTAGATCAAGAACGTTGGCAATGTAGAAAAACCGTCTGTCAAGGGTATGTTGCTTGGACACACTTTGTGGCAGATCTTTATGAATGCTTTGACACTAACACCAACCATTTAGGCCGTTTGATAAAGTTGAAACAATATTGCACAGTGGAAGAATTTATAGCTTCTTTTGAGCGACTGAATTTTCATACAGAGGGCATGTCTGATGCTTTTTTCTGAGAATGTTTTATTAGTGGCCTCAAGGATGAGATTCGTGCCCATGTCCTCATGGCTCGGCCTCAGAGTTGGGTGGAGGCTATTAAATGAGCTAAGGAAGCACAACATGTTATCTCTTCTCAAAACCAGAAACCCTCCTTTATTCCTCGCACTAAACCAACGAATCCCACTTCTCCCTATACTCCACTAAAGATCCAAAAATTGACTAGGGCCGAAATGGCCAAACGCCAACTCAAAGGCCTTTGTTATAATTGTGATGAAAAATATTTTCCGGGACACAAGTGTAAGGAACAAAATATTTTTATGGTCATCTCGGAGGATGTTTCGGAAGAGGATGTTGAAGCTCCCCTTGTGTCTGTGTCACCTGAACCCACTGACATAACCCCTCCCTCAGACCCTCCCGAAGTCGAACCGGTCATTTCCCTAAATATTCTCACTGGCTTCTCTGCTCCCCAAACCCTTAATATAATTGGATACATAATGCATAGGAAGGTCATCATTCTTGTTGATAGTGGAAACACCCATAATTGTATTCATCGTTGCATTGCCCAAGAAACTCATTGCTATATCCATGCAGTCAATAATTTCCAAATCATGATTGCCAATGGCGGGTCCATGAAATGTGGAGGGCGTTGTGAAAATGTGCATCTCCAAATTGGTGACTACCACCTGAAATATCATATGTTTCTATCGACATGGGCGGTTGTGACATTGTATTGGGTGTAGACTAGCTAAGGACTTTGGGTCCCATTCTCATGGATTTTAAGGAATTAACTATGCAATTCAACCAGGAGGACTAAAAATATAAGTTCCAAGGCATCACCGCTAGTTCCCCTGAGATCATTAGTTCCCATTGCATGGAAAAGTTGCTAAAAAAAGGTCATTCTGGCGTTATTACCCAACTCCATGCCATACAAGCCACTGAGACACCCTCTGTGCCGCAGGACCTCCAATCCATCCTCTCTAAACATCAAGTGTTTTTTTCCACTCCCCAGTCACTCCCTCCTTCCCATGGTGTTCATGATCATTCCATTCCCCTTGTCCCATGAAGCCTTCCTCCCAATATCCGTCCCTATCGTCACTCCTTTTCCCCAAAAAATGAAATTGAGAAAATGGTTCAAGAACTGATTAACACAGGTGTTATTCGCCCTAGTATGAGCCCCTACTCTTCTATCGTGGTCATGGTCTTTAAGAAATAAGGTTCTTCACGCATGTGTCCTGACTTTCTAACCCTAAAAAAACTCACCATTAAAGACAAATTTCCCATTCCTGTCATTGATGACCTCTTGGATGAATTGAGTGGCACCCAGTTCTTTACTAAACTTGATGTTCATTCTGGCTACCACCAGATCTGTATGAAAGAGGTATACATTCCTAATAATTCCTTTAGAACTCATGAGGGCCACTATGCATTTTTGGTCATGCCTTTTGGCTTGTGTAATGCTCCCTCCACTTTCCAAAGCCTCATGAATCATGTCTTCCGTCCTTTTCTCTGTTATTTTTTCTTAGTTTTCTTTGATGATATCCTCATCTATAGCAAAACCTGGATAGACCATCTTGTTCATGTGGATAGAGTTCTCAATCTAATCTCTTAGCACCAACTTTTCCTGAAACAATCTAAATGTGCTTTTGGCGCCTTGAAAGTAGAGTACTTGGGTAATCTTGTTGGCAAGGCCATCGTTAGGGTGGATGCTAAAAAGATTGAAGCTATTCAAGACTGGCCTCACCCAAAGACTCTCAAAATATTGCGTGGATTTCTAGACTTAATAGGTTATTATCGCAAGTTTGTTAAGAATTATGGAAAGATTGCGGCACCTCTCACTACACTCCTTAAATATAATTCTTTCTCTTGGACTCCAATAGCTGCTCAGAATTTTCAAACCTTGAAGATGGCCATGTGCACCACTCCAATATTGGCCCTTCTTGATTTCAAAAATACCTTTGTCTTGGAATGTGATTCTTTAGGGAAAGGAATTGGCATTGTCCTTATGCAATAGGGTCGACCTTTGTCCTTTACCAACAAACAACTGTCTGGATGAAATTTGGGCAAACCAATCTATGAAAAGGAAATGTTGGCTATTCTGCATGCCATTGATCTTTGGTGCCCTTATCTATTGGGGCAACGCTTCCAAATTAAGACAGATCATCAAAGCGTCAAGTATTTTATGGAACAATGCATTTCCTCCCCAAAGCAACAAAAATGGTTGACTAAGATCTTTGGATATGATTATGAGATCATTTACAAGAAAGGAAAAGAAAATGTGGTTGTGGATGCACTTTCCCGAAAATATGAAGAGGAAGGGTGATATTTTTTCTCTCTCCTTCATTGTACCAGATTGGCTCCAAGCCGTTCGCCAGGAATGGCTACACGATCCCAAAATTTTGCATCTGATACAACAATTGCGGTCCAATTCTCCAGTTTCCCTAGGGTACTCTTGGCTCCATGATGAGATTTGATACAAAGTCTATTTGTATTTAAGTAAACAGTCAAAACTTAAATCCACGATACTTTCTGAGCTTCATGATACACCCACAGCTGGGCACTCCAGGTTTACCAAAACCTATGACAGGGTCAAACGTTCTTTTTTCTGGGATGGTATGAAACATGACGTTCGTAATTTTGTGGCTGAATGTGATGTGTGTCAATGCAATAAGGGAAAAATAGTCAAATCTCTTGGCACACTCCAACTGCTTTCAATTCCACCTACTATTTTGTGGGATATCTCTATGGATTTTATTGTAGGCTTACCTAAATCAAGAAATAAATCAGTCATCATGGTGGTAGTTGATTGTCTTTCCAAGTATGCTAATTTCTGTGCTCTTAAACACCCATTTACAACATCCACTGTGGCTCAACTTTTCATGGATCAGGTCTTCAAGCTTCATGGCATGCCACATTCTATTGTTTCTGATCGTGACCCAACTTTCACCAACAATTTTTAGCAAGAACTGTTCAAGCTACAAGGCACCCAATTGCATCTCATCACAACTTATCATCCCCATACTGATGGTCAAACTGAAGTTGTCAATAAGTGTTTGGAAACATATTTGAGGTTTTTTGCCTCGGAAAAGAAAAATCAATGGGCTCAATGGTTACCACTAGCTGAATGGTGGTACAACACTTCATACCATACAACTACTTGCATGACTCCTTTTGAAGTGGTATATGGACAAACACAACCTTTAGTTCTCTCATATTTTCCAAGTGTCTCGAAGGTCCAGGCGGTTGACCAAATGCTTACAGTTCGAGAAGCTATTCTACATACCCTCAAAGATAATTTGGTCATGGCCCAGAATCGCATGAAGCAATAAGCAAATCAAGGTCACTCTGAACGTTAATTTTCATAAGGGGATCAAGTGTTTCTTCGTCTGCAACCTTACAAGAAAAATTCCCTCAAGGATGACCATTGTCAGAAACTGGTGCCCATATTTTATGGTCCTTATACTGTTCTCAAGCATGTGGGATAGGTGGCCTATCAGTTATATTTTCCCAGTCATTCTAAGATACATCCCGTTTTTCATGTTTCCTGCTTAAAGAAGGTGATT
The DNA here is from genome assembly GCA_009831015.1 of Picea engelmannii. Classification (NCBI taxonomy): domain Eukaryota; kingdom Viridiplantae; phylum Streptophyta; class Pinopsida; order Pinales; family Pinaceae; genus Picea; species Picea engelmannii. The sequence continues at coordinate 203,485 of ML787787.1, forward strand.
GGAACTAAGTGCCAAACTCAAATGAACCTTCTCGAGTTGGACGAAGAAGGCTCCATTTGGCTACAACCACAAGCATTTTTGTACCATCTTGAGCATCGCTTGCGTCAACGAACCATCAAGGAAGTGTTATTCCAGTGGAACGACACAACCCTAGTAGATGCCACTTGGGAACCAACTACCATTCTGCAACAATTTCCACATCTCAAGATATGATTCCTCTTATCTCTAACAACTGCTTGGATCTTACATTCGCTCACTTGACCATGTTTGGGGGGATTGACAGGGTGCCCTAGCAAGATTGTGTTTGTAGGTTTTGGTTTGCCACTGGGGGGATTTATGAAAAGCCATCGTCCGCTCCCATCATAGCACCACTCTTACATCTTGCTTCCTGCTCACCTATCCCATTCCCCTTGTCTAGGCATTGGGTTGACCTATTTCAGGACTGCACCTTACCTCATGGGAAGAAGGGGCTAAAGGCCCAGAAGGTAAAAGCAAGCTGGTAAAAGATAAAAGCCTAAAAAATGAACCTCGAGATGCATCGCCCAGGGATCCCCGAGAAAACAATAAAAAGATTCTTAGCAAGAAACAAGAGGGACCCAAAAAAATAATAAAACAAAATCTAATCAGAGGATAGGGGGTCTCATCATGATTCAGCCTATTAGGTCCATGGGTACCTAGTAGTATGACATTGCCACCAGCTGGTTACCACGCTAAGGCAGTGACTCTTGGTTGCATGGCCAAGGGAAAGGGGGTCTCATCATGAGCCAACCTTCTCATCTCTGTGAAAGTACTTATGGGTAACACTGTCAGCTCTGGTCACCATGCCAAGGCAGTGTCCCTTGATTATCTTTTGAACAAAAAAAAAACAAATAAAAGAATAAAAAGAATAAAAATAATAAAGGCAAGAATGGGCTTGAAAAAAATGCATCCATAACAGGGACAACTCGCCTTCTACAAAGGCACCCATAGGTAACATATTTGCATCCTTGGCCCTTACTGCACCCACATTCTTGGACATCCCCTGACCACATCATCCACTTACATGGCTTGGATGAGGTCTCTCTGGGAACTTTCCTTTTTCTGTGGACACTAGCCCAATATGAAGCCTTGTCCTTTTCCCTAGACTTGTATTGCAGGCTTGTGTAAACGTCTTTGAGCTATTGATTGATGTATTAGGGATTTTATGCATGTGTTTAATAATATTAATGATGAAATGTGATTGACATTGCTATGATCCCTATGACTAATGAGCCCATGGAGGGCGTAGCATTTGATGTGCATGACCATACCCGACGGACAGGTACCATTTGGAACGGTACACATGGGGAGATGATCAGTTTGGAGCTCCATGGGGCTGGAGAGCCCATCATATGGATGTTGAGACCCCACCATGGGGCAGATATGAGTGTTAATGGATAAATTCGTGAGTGCGGACACAGACCAATCTCCCTAGATCCACCTGGATCTAGAACAAAATGAGACAGAATACTACTCTTTCCCTAGATCTAGATTATTGAAAGAACTAAGAGAAATGGATAGTGGACATACCTTATGAACGCTCTCCTTAAATCTCTGTTGTTCCTTGCTTCACTTCGATGCTCTTGTGCCGTCCAATCACAACAGTACAAACCAATCAAAGTATAAGAAAATTAATGTATTCAATATCTAGTCTATACATGTGATCAAGGAATCATGTAATAAGATGACATCATCATTATGGGAAAGGGACATATTCATGTATTGAATTAACTGAAAGAGAAATATACAACTTGAGCCTTGATGTCGTAGATCTCCTTTCAATGGCTCCTAGTTCTGACACACACACTTGCTCATGCATGAAGAAAATCAACCACATAAGATGCTCTTGCTATTGTCCTTTGCTGCTGTAGCTTCAATCCTCCATACAGTCTTGCCCTGATTCTCCAACCAATCTCTTACTAGCTTGCTTCTAATCTTTCTTGTTTGTTCTTGTTAACCCTTTCCATGAGCAATCTCCTCAATATATAGTGGAAGATAACTTAGTTACTTGGATAGAGAATGATCCCAAGATATCATCCTTCTAGAAGATTCTTTCTAGAAGGATCGAGAACTTATCCATTTTCCTTCTTTAGAAACATGTCCGCACCCTGACTTCAAGTACAGTGCGAGAAGTTTGCAGTCAAGCTGAAGGCAACCTGCGAGAATTAAGGATTCCCGCAGGTGAGTATATATGCATCCTGCGAACTATCTTTTAAACTATGCTTTCTGGAAACTGACAAGTGTAACCTTCCTCATGAAAATGTTCTTAATAAAGAGTTTGATTTCCTATTATCATGACACTGTCATGACATCATCCCGATGACCAAAAATGTGGATAACAATGAGATAGAGATGGATCAGTGTCTTGCACCAGAGAAGAAGAGGACGTTCCACCAGAGGCACCCCGACAGAGCTTGACCTAGGGGGATTTTCCCTTTTTCAGTGGAACATTGGCCTTGGAAGGCCTAGGACATCACCCATCATAGCCATGATGTAATCCAACAGTATGGACATTTTGGGAGGCAGACTGGGTAGTATTGGCATGTGTGGCAGGTTGGAGAAGCCTAAGGAGGGCTAATGTTTTGCTCCAGGATGCCCCATTTTCCCTAGAAAGGGCTAGCACCTCCCTTAGAGGGGCTTCTACTCTCTTTTATGCTTATTTAGGGTTTTTATTTGACAATTTATTGTAAAACAATATGATTTTGATAATTTGGCCTTGTCGACCTTTTACCTGACCTAAAATGTAAAATTAGGTCAAGGTTTTGTATAAACGAGAGAATTTCACTCTCATTTTTTCATAACAACTCACTCAATCATTAGTGAGGTCTGAAATTTGTGCCCTATCTTGGGTATTTGGCTGATTTAAGGAAGGCATACTTGGTGAAGGAAGACTTTTTTGGCATATTTTGGCAATTCTCTTGAAGGAAGGTGTTACAACTAGGGTTTGCATACTATTTCATGGTGATATGTAAGTGTTTTTTTTGAAAAAATTCTTGAATGAATGGTTGTAGTCTTATATTCTTGCATATGTTTATAATTTGCTGATAAAAAACCTAGGTGACAAGCACACAAGTAGGTCCTTGTCTCATGTCCCCTGATAGAGAGTTTTTCAGCCATTGAAGAGGAAAAAGAGAGTCTACCCATAGCTACACTCCTTTCTCCTCTTCTCCCTTTTCTAGCCGTACCTTTTTGAGTTCAAGAAGGATAAGACATCCTAGGCCTATGTTATCTACACTTAGGGTCATTTTTCTTCTAGGGTTTGATGATAGAGCCTTGCTGTAGCAACACTCTCCCTCATTTGACTCTCTTGTCTTGACTTTATCTTTCATTCTAGCCATTTTTTCCATCTAAGGAAGGAGGAGAGAGCATGAGGCCTTGCCATAGTAACACCAGAGTGAGCCTCTCTCCCCTAGGGTTTTGTCTCTAAGGCCCTGCCATAACAACACTTCAGAGATATTCCCTCCAGTCCTTAGCCGTCCTCCATCAACCCTTGTGTCCTTCTTTAAATTGACACCATTTTACCCTAGAAGGCACTAATCCTAAGACCTCCAGCGTTGAAGTGAAATTGATCAAAAAAACTCTCAAACCCTTTGAAATCTTAAACCCTAACTACACTAACCCTAGCTCTAGCTAACCCTACTAACCCTAAATGCTGACGTCATTCTTTGCTATTATATCATTGATGCAACAATGCTTTGTCTTTTGAGCAATTGAATGGTGATTTAGGCATAAGTTAATGGAAGTGTTGGTTTATTACATTGAATGCCTCATCATTTTAATAATTATTGATGAAGTGACATGATCTTTACTGTTATTAATAAACATTGGCTCCGTCAATATTTATATTCAAATTGCTTATAAGTTCATCAGATGGTTCTTGATTGATATGAAGTACTAACCAAAGCCTGCATATATTAGTTTATTGTTGCTTTGTTCTTGAGTAGGGATTCTACTTGGTTATTGCTTCTAGTTATCTTTATTGGCTATAAAGCCAGACTATCTATTTTGGTGGTGATCTGTGAAGGGGGAAACTTGTCATTGTCTGATTATCCTTTAACCTCTTCAAATCCCTAGGTCATCGGGGACGTCTCCCATGGGCCTCACCTCCCTAAAGAGAAAAAACCATCCCATTGTGGTGACATTAGGTGGGATAGGTTCCTGTTACACCAGTTTTTCTCTCTACTTTATAGCCTCTCTTCCTAGCTACAAACTGTGCGATAATAGGTAGAATAATATATTCTGATGTAATAAAGGTCAATATTAATAAGGCATAGAAATAAGGAAGAATAAGTTTAATGTAAGAAGACCTAATAGAAGCTTCCGCTTCTAGAAGGATATTCCTCTAGATGGTTCTTTTGATAGACATATTTAGTATAAATAGGAGTTGAGGGTATGCGAACTTTTGTCTTGGATATTATTGTAATCGATCTCTGCTCTATTGGAGGTTTCCCCCTCGAAGAGGCAAGTGAACATTTCTCCCAATAATCAAAGTGCTATTTCTGGTGTTATTCTAGTATCATTTTGGTATTGTGGTGTTGTTATGGTTATATTGTTGTTCATCTTCCATTTCTAGCATTTTATTTCTATTCTGCATACTTTTTATATCTGGAATATTACAATGGAACCGAGGGATTTAGATAAGCATTAAGGCTAGATATAGGTTTGGAATATTTGCCAATTTTTGACTCATGGAGGACATGACTATTTTGGATGATCAGTCGAGTGAAATATTTAGGTGATGGGAGCTTGAGAGAGCTCGTGAAAAAGTTTTAAAATCTGAGTGGAAAGATAGCACAAGGACAAGATGCTTTGGAAAAATTAATTCAAATTAGCATGTGATAACATTGGCTCAACTGGGGATTTTATGCTCCCAGTGAGTTAGCAAAGAACTCGTAGCCCCGGTGCCTGATCCATTGGGATGCTCCCCAAAACATGTGTGTACCCTGCTCTGACCTGTCACCAATATCTGTTGAAAACCAAAATCTGCACACTGATCTCAACTGGAGATTGAACACTTAATACACCACTAAAATCTAATTGTACACACTACTGAAAATACAAACTGAAAAATGCTTGACCAACTAGCTTATTCACACCTACCTATCCTAACTGTTGAAATGAATTGCCAAACAAGTGAAATCATAATGCCAATGCAACCATGCAAGCATTTTATCAACTGTTTGTTTTCTTTGCACATGCTTGTTCCAAAGCCTGTTAACTGATAATTCATTCAATAATTTACTTATAAATTCAAATCTCAAAAAATTAAAAACATTGGGATTGTTTACTGCCTCCAACAAAACTGCAAATGGATCCTCTAAAACATGCACAAAACAACAATCGTGTTTCACCCCTTCCACTACATTCTTGTTTTCATGTGATTTAACTTGTTTATTTCCACCAAGAGGCTAAAAAATCTGTTGAGACTGCTAGAAATAACAATATTTTGAATAAGAAGACAATGATGACTGAAATGAAACCCTTGGTGGAAAACAATCCATATCTAACACTGAAGTTGATTGACCATCATATTTATTTCCAAGCTGGTAGTTGAGCACAGGCTGCAAATCTGAACTGAAATAACCTTCCATGTAATCAACAACATGATCATTAAATGCATGAGAATGTTGTTGGTCTTCCTCACTGATAACTATTTGCTCATGTAAAATAGTGTCATTATGAATGCAATCAGACTTCCTTACTTCCTCTATTATTTCATGATTTACTTTCAACAATTCAAAGGAAGAAAAACATAATGGAAGATAGTTTTCAATTGCAAGTCCACTTCTTTCTTCATATTTAACATCATGCCGGGAGGATTTTTGATTTGAAACATTATAAACATTTTTCTTCAACAATTTTAAAGAAGAAAAACACAATGGCAAGGTTCTTTCACATGATTCAAAACCTTCTTCATTTTCTTCACTACTGTCATATGCACATTTTTCAATTTCTTTGGATTGCTGAACATAGTCATTTTTAGATTCATCTTCGACCAATGGCTGCAATTTTGAACTGACAAGACCTTCTACATAACAAGTAACAGGGTCATCAAACACATGAGAAGATTGCTGCAATTTCTTGTCAATTTGTTCCAGTGAAACAATGTGATTTGACATTAGAACATATTCCTTTGCTTCTGTGATGATCTTAGAATTTTATTTCAACAATTTAAATGAAGAAAAGCATAAAGGTAAATAATTTGCTTCAGCTAATTCAATACTTTCTTCTTTGTAACTGTGATATGTAGGCTGATTGCTCTCATTACACTGCTGAAAAGAAACATTTTATGATAGAGAACATGTAGATGGTTGTTCTAGGAAGTCGACATCATAATCATCATCATATTCATCATATATAGGCAAATCGGCAAAATATGCAATGTCATCTAACAAGGAAAAGCTTGGAAAATCAAACTGCTCTTCAACAAGCTGATTTGCAAATTCATCTTCTTGACTATCTACAAATGAACACATAAAACAATCATCCCCATGCTTATCATGGGATGGATCAAAAACTAAATTAGCACCTTCTCTTTCAATAATTGGAATATAATCCTTTGGAAAATCATTAGAATTTAAAACTTCAATAGGGCATATGATATTATTAACTCTTTGCTCAAGATTCAAATCAACTGTTTTTTGTTCATATTCACTGTCATGATCTTTAACATCCAACTCCTCATTTTGAATCTATTTATATGCTTGGATATTGTGTTGAATATCATGAGCATCATTAAACATTTTCTGTAAGGACTTAGGTCTTCTTTCCATAAGGAGGAAAGACAAATCTGGATGAAGAGTTGTTACATAATGGAGCATGGAAACAACTTCAGTGGGTTGAATTTATTTGGGAAAATTGTAATAAATACTGTAAAACCTTCTACTGAATGTAGAAATAGTTTCATTGCTCTGTCTTTTCAAGGCATAGAACTCTATAAGCTGTAGATCCAAACATTTCTTCTTGCCCCAAAAATTCAAAAAGACATTCTTCAATTCCTCCCATGAGCCAATTGTCTCTGGATGAAAATGTTTAAACCAGTCTTTGGTATCCCCTTTCAAGGATTGAAGGAAGGCCCTCATACAAACATCATCATGATCAATCTCAAACAAATCTATAAAATGTTCAAAATCTCGGATTTTCTTTTCAGCTGTGACAACATTAGGTTCTCCATCAAACATAGGTAGGTACTTATAGTGCTTTGGAGAAAAATCATGAATGATGTGAGGTAATTTTAAAGGAATGTATCTATGCTGAATCTTGGAGGGTGTTGCATCAAGTACAAGAGGTGAGACATCAGCCTTTCTTTCATGAGGCTCATCAACTTGGATATGGTCATCACATGGCTCAGATGGAAGATTTTGATAAAAATCAATGATAAACTGATGAGATATATGTATAAGTTTAGGAGGAGGATATACAATTGCAAGATTCTCATGATCATCATTTGAATGCAACAGGTAAAGAAAAATTTGCTTAGCATGTTCAGGAAAGGACAAAAGGTACTTAGTAACAAAAAATATTATGTTTGGAAAAAACTCAACTTTAGGTACTTGTTTTCTCCCATGATGTCTTTTCATAGCTCTGTCAATGGATCTCGTCCTCCAGTGGAGTCTCTGAATCACATTTGAAGTTTGATTGGAGTCGCCAATAAAATCTTCAGGCTACTGAGTCTTTGGACAATGGAGTCACCATGAAAATTTTGAATTCTATATTCTTGAAAATGGAGTCGCTAGGTGAATGATGTACAACCTTTCTGTGTCTGGATATTTTTCACCATCAGTACTCATATCTGAACTTTGTCATTTCTCCCATGGAATATTTCACCTTCGTTCCCCGACAACGATGCCATAATGTTAACACTTTGTAAATTTGTTCGGCTGATAAAAAAAATGACAAAAGGTAACCTACAAACCAACTTTAGAGCTGGGTACTAGCCTGTTCAGCTCAGAGAGGTCTCTCTCCTGTCACTTGGTATTTCTTTGACAATCAATGGCNGGGGGGGGGGTTTGTAATTCTGCTGGCAAGAAAGGGGAGGAAACATTCAAGGCTATTGAGTCGAATTTCTGAAAATGAATAGAAACATTGACTGGTCGGTAGAACTCTCCAGAGGATAAAGGCTAAATGAGGCTATGAATCTGAGTTATAAATTGTTATTTACATAGTGCACGAAGAAAGTGAAAAACAAGTAACTGCATCAAAGCATTAATGAAATGAATTCTGAATTAGTTAGGAAGAAACTTAACACAATTTAAATTGCTTAAGACAAGAGCATCATAAGATGAATTCTGGGCCTTTAAACTATCCAATTTAAACAAAAGACAATTCTAATGGAATTAAAAACATAAGAAATATATACAAAGAGAGAAGACAAAACTCATATCACCACCATTAGAATATTTTCATAGAGACTTCAAATACTTCTGCATATGTATTCTATTCAGCTTCAGAAAATTACATTCAAGTTCAAACAGCTCAAGCATGCCCTTGCACTTCTGCCAACAACAATACATTTGAAACTTCTAATACTTATACAATTCAAGTTCCTTTAGTTAGAAACCGATTACAATAGCTAAATTGAAACGTTTCAGCTTCTAAAACTGATTACAATAATTACAAATGACAGTTTCAGTATGGGAACTGATTACAATGATTAACAAGGAAAATGTTTTATGATCCAGCTGTCGATTCCTCTGAAGCTTCAACTCCTTCCTCTACCACATTCTCTTTGAAATGTCACTTGTATTATTTCAAATATAATTTCATTTTTCCATATTATCCTTAAATATTTGGGAATAATATATTTGAATAAAAATAATTCCCAAATATTTTTTATCACGTAGAATTAAATTTCTATATTTTAATTCATGCCCGTGGTTTTGAATAACCATTTATTGCTTGCTTCCCGTGGTTTTGAAAACCATGTCTTGTTTTTCCCAATTTACCATTTCACTGTGAAAACTATTTACTGGTTTGTTTCCCATGGTTTTGAAAACCATGTCTTGGTTACCATCTTTGGTAAAAAAAAATTAATCCTCTTCTTTTACTTCTGTAAAAACTTTGGATAAAAAATTATCCAAATCTTCCTTTCACGTGCATCTTCCCATTCAATTTTTTTTCATGGAAATAAACATTAATCTCTTTAATTTTTACCTATGTGAAAATTTTCCACCATGAGGAAGAATCTTTTTTATGGCATTGGAAACTCCATGATTTGTTTTGAAATGCATTCATGGAAAACTATCATCATATGCCCCACGTTTATGAAAACAAACCATATATTAAATGTTTTCCATAGTATTTTGGGCTTGGGAGGAATGGTTTTAACCCACACCACTTTTACCCCCGAAATGCATCACGTAAGAACATGTCTCCCCGACCAAAAACCACGGGTTAAATTTTGGCCCGCCATCAAATAATTAACCTCTGTTTACTTTCAACCCCCAAAATGTATATGCGCCCTCCATCCACCCTTTGACTTTTCAATATTAAAAATTGAGATTTGTGCCCTTGATTTGACGTGAAGTCATGAATCAAATATTGGATTAAATATTAATATAAATATTTTAATATAAAAATATTTGTATTAATAATAATAAACCCTTTTTCCATTTTCTAAGGACTTTGGGCATATGAGGCTTATCACATGACTTTGTGGATAGGATAAGGGTGCTTAACCTTAATAAAAGGAATATTTTTAATTTTCAACGGGAATATGATAATAAGGGTAAAAATGAATGAAGTGATGGAACCGAGGGATTTAGATAAGCATTAAGGCTAGATATATGTTTGGGATATTTACCAATTTTTGACTCATGGAGGACATGATTATTTTGGATGATTATTCGAGTGAAATATTTAGGTGATGGGAGCTTGACAGAGCTGGTGAAAAAGTTTTAAAATCTGAGTGGAAAGATAGCACAAGGACAAGATGCTTTGGAAAAATTAATGCAAATTAGCATGTGATAACACTCACAATGTAGTATATGACCATATAAAGGCAGTTAAGTTGGCCCAACAAGTTGTTCATGAAACTAACTTTACATAATATCTCTTCAAAGGGGCTCTCTTTTTTGAAGAAGTATTAGACATGCTACAAAGTTAACTTGCCAAAGAGAAACTTCAAAAGGAAGAATATGAAGAGAGGGTTGTGGTGACGGAATAATTTAAAAAATTACTTCAACAATACAAGGAGAAGTGCAAAGCCAAAGAAAGAGAACAAAACTAGAAAGATGAGGAGAGATCAAGGAAAGACGACGAATAAAAAGATAAATATTAACAGAGAAAAAGAGTAGAACTGGAAAATAAATAAGCCGAACATGATAAAAATAAAGATAAGGACCAAGTATCAAAGAAGGATACTGAAGGAAAGACAAAGATCATTCAAACAGAGACCAAAGCTAAAGAAAATACAGATCTTGAAAGGAAAATAAAAGTATATGAAGAACAGACATGATTATCTTCTCAAGTTGAGGAAAAAAAGAAGAAAGAGGAAGATGATAAAAGGAATGCAACTAAGTCACAGAAGAAAGAACAAGAGAAATTGAATAGAGCTATGGTGACAAACCCTGATGCTAGCATAGTCACAGTCTCGATTGAAGAATGTACCCCTCTTGTAGCTACCCTTGGAAATATCTCCTACACATATTAGGAGCTAGGACTAGATGAAGTTGTAGTAGTTTTAGGTGACTAATATTATAGTCACAAGACCAGATCCATTGAGAGAATAAAAACCAAGAGAAAAAGAGGAGAAACATCATTCAAGCAAGAATCCTCTGAAAGGATCATCAAGTGGAAGGTAGGAAAAGACCCAAAAGAAAATTCCATATAGACAACATCAACCCTCAATGCCTTTGTTGGTGCAAATTCCATGTCATTTTATGAGATTGGAGAAGAAATTGACATATCTAGAACCATAGTAGCTAAAATTGAAGCAACCATGAACACCATTAGAGAAAGATCGGACAATGAGTTCAAGAAAGAAGCCACCACAATAGAACATATGCATGGAGAATAAGTACAAAGGGAGTTGCAATTTCAGGAAAATAGGTTGAATGTTGAATTTGAACAAAGGACCATTGTAAATCAGAAATTATAGTAGGAAGATATTGGAGCTCTCAATCTTAAACATTCAGAGGAAATGGAACAACTAAAAACCACTCATACATAAGAGTTGAAAAAATTACATGCAAAACGTTTGGAGGTTAGCATTTACAATGAAAAACTAGAATACATGGTCTGAAAGTTACAATAAGACAATCAACTTTTGGAAAAAGACTATTGAAGAAAACACAAGGGGAACTATTGTCCTAGAGACAGTCAGAGAAGAAGACAATAATTCCAATGAAGAACTTAGAGGTATACATAAAAGGTTCTTATGTTTATTGAATGAAATCTAAAGGAACAAGGGAGACCACCTTAAGCTAGGTCTGTAGATGGAAATTATAAAGGAAAAGTACCAAAAGGCTCAGAGTGTCTATGACAAGATCATGGACTGACAAGATGTGTATAAAAACCCACCTAGCACCCTGCCAATCTACACATCCAGGCAAAAGATCAAAGACTAGGTACTCCTTAATATTGGGAGATCTATCATGAGTGATATCAAAATCACTCAGGAAGCAGTAGGTAGAGCCTGTAAAAGACTATGGAGGAAATCATACATCCTACTTGAACAGTTTGGGATGGACAACATGGAAGATTTAGAAGAAGTAGAACCAAATCAACTGATGATAAAATATTTGGAAATTATATGGATTCTCAAAATGAAATATATTGAAGAAATCGAGGATGTTGATAAATAAGTTCTGGAAACAAAGCCTATAAAGCCAATAAAACTAATCTCATTGGCCAAGGACTTTATGCAGCAAACTGAGCAGAGTCTGAAGATAGAAGTGATAACCCCAATCTATGACAGTGAGATAGACCTCAAAAAAATGCATCTGGGCATAATAGATTCTATCTTGAAGGAATTCACGCTTTGGAAGGAATATAGAGATAAAATGCAACAACCAAAGACCTCTTAGTTATTATATTTTGTAATGGATTTTTGTCAATTTTACTACATGTAATTTTGTAAAGTCCTAATCTAGAATGTGAAATGAAGTATTATAACTGTCATATGATGCATTAACAGTTACATAAGGTGAAAAACCTCCTCTAATTTTTATAAAAGAGATGGTTGCAACGAAAGAGGGAATTTTACCCTTTGTAAATGACAAAAAGTACTTTTACTTCAGAATTAATAATGAAAAAGAGGCATTAAAAAAACTTGTGGTGATGGTGAATGTATTTGAGACTCTTCTTAATGCATTTGTCTTATATTTGAGTATTATAGAAATCTATTGTGTGAATTACTTATGCAATTTTTCTTTAATGCTCATGTTGTCACATGTTTTCTTTTGAATACAACTATGATGTTATGGATACATATCACAATTAATTGTGGATGAATATGTAGTATTGGTATTATCGTTTATCATCAGAACATATGAATTCTTTCTATTTTTAATGATATTATATGTTACTGTATTCAATCTTAGTTAGTCTGCTCCTAAACAATATATGATCAAAATTGTTCATAATATCACTTAGATTAAGGAGTAGATAACATTAGTTAACATAGTTTCTGATTTTAATTCATCTGAGAACCTTCAGTTCTCAAATTCATATTTAGATAATACTTTAGAGTGAAAACTAGACCCACATACTGGTCATAAAATCCATCCAAAATGAGAGTAGGTCTAATTGGGACCTGCCATCGCACATTCTCCCTTACCTATTTGATAGGCCATTTGGAATTGTCAATACATAAGTTTGAGGAAAGTAGTTCAAAACAATTTTCAGTTAATTTCCTAAAAATGAGTAACCACTCAATAAATCGTGGGGATTTTTGTATAAAAAAACAAGAAAAAGAACCTAAGGAGGTTCATTCGTCTGTTAATACATCTTTTGGAATACAACTATATTTTCTAAATAATGGTATTTATTTTTGTTTGTGGTTGGTTGAGTTAGCACACGGTTCATTCAATAGACTGTAGAGAAAGGTCCACTCTACAACTGTGGTGATCCTACTTTCTTTTAATCTTTATTTTAGTATTGTTATTTTAATTTCATTGTCTAGTAAAACATACTCTTTCATTTATGTTATTGACTTACACTTCTGCAATTTATCTTTGGTCATTTATTTCCATGTTTGCTTAAGGCATTTATTTTTATGCATTAGGTAGATTAGAACTTATTTTCAATTTTTAAGATTTCTTATTATGGTTAAATTAGGAGTTTTGAATTAATTCTAAATACATGTGTTGTAGCAATGCAATAGGTTGAATTAAATTCAGTTAGGTTTTCACAATACTATTTTTTTAGTTTCTATATTTTCCTATAGCATAGATTTTTTGGGTTGTTGTCTAAAATTCCTATAGCGTAGATTTTATGTTTTACCGTATAAAATTCATGTAGTGTAGAATTTCTGGTTTGTTGTATAAATTTTCTGTAGTGTAATTAATATAAGTTGATGATAGTTTTTAATTAGTATAGTTTAGTATTTGCTTCTGATTTTTGGATTAAATTAGGAAGAAAAAGAAAAGTGATTTCCCCTCCAAAATAAAAGAAAAAAAGTAGTTAACAATAACAAAGCCTATGCAATTAAAACCTAAAAATGCATATACAGTGCATGGTGTTTTGAAATCCTTACGTTTCCATGTTGATAATTAAAGTAGGTTCTTGTGATTATTGGAGTGTAAATTCCAAGCATTATCTAAGTCTTCCACAAGCCACACCATTATGGCTATGAGGAAGAAAGATGAGCTTCGATAAACAAAACTATAAAAATGAACCATGCCCAAGAAAATAACTTGCATTGAAATGGAGGATAGGAGGGGCATGACATAAAAGGAAAGAGGAGACGTCGTTTCAAAAGAATGAAATCTCATAAATTCTCTTTAAAATCTCTTGAAGCACCAATCTATGAAGAAACACTTTAAATTACACATAACAAAAGAAGGCCTTGTAACACCCTCGGTTTTGATCCCTATGAACTAGAATGTATTATGTAAATGTGATTTAGGCTGGTGAGCCAGTAAAGTTGGAAAGGGGTTGGAATTCCTATAATTGTAATACACACACACACACACACACACACACACATCATTGGCTGAAAGACAGACAAGGACAAAAGAGAGAGGGGGTTATGATTCCATGAGAGAGGGGGATAAAGGGGTTAAGTCTTTTATTATTATTTTATCCACCCATATTGGTTTTATTTTGGGGAATTAGTTACACGAGCTTCTTGGAGAAGGCCACATGGTTCTTGATTTCCAAGTAACTATATAAACCCCTCCTTGGGCTATTTGGGGGTTCACTCATTCACTCTTACACACTTTCATTTTGATTTCCTCATTCATTGTTAATCACTCTTCTTCCCCATTCTTGATAATTCGTGTGCTCTTGGTTTGAGTATGGAAACAAATGGTTGAAGTTAGAGAGCCATTTCTAGATGGTTGTGAGGAATTATTAATCATTCAAGGAGGGAATGGATGCCTGTGTGCATGGGATTGATGGTAGTTCTCAAATAACTATCACAAATGAGAATCCATGGATTTTCTAGCATGGATATTTCTTGACCAGTAGCACTGGAGCCCTCAAGAGAAATGGAACAACCCAAGGGATTACATGGCAAAGAAAGGGGTTCATTTCTTTGTTTTTTGTAGGTTGAAGGGGAAAGATAGTTGGAAATTAGGATTGTTGTGTGGTTGGGAAAACCTTAGAGCTAATTAGCCAAATGTTGTGTGTTTTAGATTTGGCCCCGGACCCATCCTTGTGGATTCATGGCCTTGTCTCAAGGGTGACATGTTGTCGAGAATTATAACAATAGTGTCTATGGTTGGGAGGAACGTCCTTGGTATGCAACCAATTGGTGATGGTTTAATTAAAGAGAAGTGCTATTTGTGTTTTCTACATAATTTATATTTTGTTGTGTATATTTATCTCTAAGATATATTTTCGTGTGCATGCTTCCTGGTTATTGTTGTGCATGACACATTGTTCCTTCTTGGATGGTCGAGCATGAATATTGATTATTTCATGTGTGTTTATTGCATTCTTTCATGCTTATTTTTTGAATCAATTATTATCAAAATTCGAAATCAGTTTTGGAAGTGTGATTTGGAGTAGCGTGGCTAGCCTATGGGTGGTTGGCTATGCTATAGGCCTTCACTCAAAACCATTGTTATAACACCAATTTCATCCACTTGATACCTTTATGTGATTTTAATTGAGGACATCCTAAATTGGCGTTAACAACACTTAATACACCTGATGTATGATTTATGGTCCCATTTGCAATGCTCAAATCACAATCAATTTATAGATTAACCATCTTATATGTTTGATGACCTTATCTTTTAATGGTCATACCATATTTGGGTTGTGCGACCTTATCTTTAGGGATGACACAATTGCACTAGTATTCTCTCAATAGTAGTGTGATACCTATAACCATGTGATTTGTGCATTTCCACAATGCATTAATGGTAAAAGTCACCTAAATTGGTTGAGAGATGAATGTAGGTTTGGTCTTGGTGTCCATTCTTATCAATGGAAGGGCACTTGGCCTCCTTTGTCTCTAATCAAGTACATGGGAGCACACAAGAGCCCATGTTGAAATTTTGAGCATTCCCACTTGAACCAATTCAACTTCTAGCTTAACTTCAACCTATAAGTACAAGCCTTACCCATTAATTTCATAGAAATTCTTAGTTGCTAAGGTTACGATGGTGGATTATAGCCAAAGAGTGAGAATACCATTTATTCCACTCACAAATCCTTTTATTTCCTTTAACTTATGCTACCTACTTTTCCCTATAAAGTGTCATTGCATAAGGAGAATTGCAACAAAAATATTGCTACCACATTATATATATCCCTTGAAGAAATCAAAGGAACCTCCCATGAAGAAATATTGGAATCCATAGCTACAAGGTTATCCTCAGATGATGCATTTCATGTTTTAGTGCCTTTGCATTGACCTATAAAGAATTTCTTCTCTTCCCCTCAAAATGTTGTTTTGAATCTTTTAAACTCATTGTTTGAATTGTTAGTTAGTTATTTAATACACATGCTTAAGGGATAGATTAGATTGCATTGCTTTTTTATTGACTCACATTTTTCTGCTCTTAACTCTATAATTAGTTGAGACGAGTTTTGGGTATACACATACACAAAAACCCATATGTAGAATGGTGACTCCACTAGAATTTGAGACCATTTGTCTTTCCTTGGCTATTTTAGGCCCTCACTTTTTCATTTTTCTAGTTATAATATTAACTAAGGTTTCCATTGAGTCCTAACCCACTACTAAGAATCCTCATTTCCTTTTTTTTTTAAGTCATTCCCTGGAAATTATACAACTGTTTCTCGAGTTCTTATGCAAATCGTGCAGGTTTCCTTTGATAACCATGCAATTGGTTGCACAACCCAACAATTTTATGCCTACACAATTACATTATTGTTGGGTCTAGAGTGTGTGCAATCATGCAAATATCAATTCCAAGGCCCATGTGACTCTTGTTAAATCCATTTTTTGATACCTTTTTATTTTTTTGAAAGTTGACTTTAGCTTGTTATTTTTTACTTGATGTTGATGTTTTCCATTTTACTTGATCCAAATTAAGGAATTAAAATATCCTTGTGTGACTATTTTGATGTTTCTCCAATCATCCCTGGATTCTACATAAATCCACTATACATTCTGGTTATTCTGGTTCCTCTTGTCTTGGATCTTCCCCAATAGTGTCGGACAATATTCTGTATCATGGTTTGTTGCACGACAGTACATACATGTCGTCGGAGGAAGTGGGCATTCCCTTGCATAATGTCCTGGATGTTAGAAATTGTGGCATACTAATGGACCTATACCTCGTCCAAATACTCCTCTACTTCATCCTCCACCTATGTATCCATCTAGATCTCCTCGTGGTGCATTTTATTGATGTACCTGGTTATACAATGCGTGGTTATACTGTGGCTGCACATTGTTGTATTGCGGTTGCACAATGCTGTATTGATCTTGCACATTGTTATATGGTGGTAGTACCTGGTTGAAATGAGGTGCATCTTACCTTGTCATCATTTCTTCTTGCACCCTATAATTATCTGAAGTTATTTCTCTCATCAGCTCCATTGTCCTACAATCTTTATCATCATGACCCACTGACTTGCAAAAATTGTAGTATGAACTTTTGGGTACTGTCTGGTACTTATATATCATTGGATAATGATATGGATCATTCCCATGCGTTTTACAGATCTTGCACCATGGTCCTCCTATTGGAAAAGGGTTTGGTACTCCTGTTTCCATGTACTATGCGAAAGTTGGATATTCATTCTTATGGTGTCCTTCTGTCCTGCATGTGGTACACCAAACAAATTCTCTTTTCTCTTTGCCCTTATTCTGGTTAAGCTGAAATGCTATATTCTTCATATCCTCCTTCAACTCCTATATTGCTGGATTTGTCTTCTAATATTGGTTCTCTTCCAGTTGTAAGGTTGCCTGTAGAGCCTCTACATGAGTTGGAACTTCTGTTGTCTCAATGGGTATTTCAAATGTGGTAACAATGAGTTCACAAATAAGTGCTTATGTTGCATGTGAGTCATGGCATATTTCAACTTACCTATGAGATGCTTAAACCTATGATCAATCTCCCACATATACTCACTTGGTTTTTTCCCGATTTCAATCATTTCATTCATGTAATGATCCTTTGATCCGAGCTTCCGAAATTCATTTATCAGTAGTTTTTTCACATCTACAATAGTCCTTGTTACTCCTGGTGGACTTTTTACATCTAGGCTCATGTACCAATATAGTGCGCGGTCTCTTAGCATGATAGCTAACTGTGCAAGTTTTTTATCCTCATCTATGATCTTATTTGCTTCCCAAATCTTCTCACAGATGAATAAGTGTTTTTCAGGGTCCTTTGATGCCTCTCCCTGAAATTCTGGTAACCCGATTGTGGTATCATGTCCTACCATTTTGAACTATGTTAAACTACTACCTCCGCGTGGTGTAGATATTTGACTATTAATTCCTGAAATGGCTCCTCTAGTTGTTTCTCCTTGACTGAATGTGTTTCTTGTTGTCTTTCTTCCACTAAAATTCAATTGTCTAAATGGCGGTGTTCTTTCTGGTGTGTTAGTTGCACATGGGGTTATAGGTTCCACACTGACGATGACCTGGATTGGAGTTCTGCCTAATGTTTCTGCCCTTGGACCTCCTGTCTTCCTTTCATATGTTGCATGCAATATTTCCTCAATCTTCTCCACAGCTCGAAGATCCTCTACCTCTTCTTCATTACTTTCCAAGCCCTCTCTATCAACTATGGCTCTCTTCTTTTTATTCATCTTATATTGGTAGGGTACTCCATTGCACATATTTCCAGCTGTTGTCATTATACTCTTTATCTGGTCTTCTTCCATCATGATTGGATCCATGGCCTCCTTCTTATTTCCCTTTTCCATTTCTTCCTCTATTTTTCCACTTCTTGTCAATGCTTCCCCCCTTCCCCCATGCATGTAGGGAAGTTTAGTTGTCTGATTCCATGGTCATCATATTGTTGTTATATAATAAAATCTTGATTGAAGTATACAACGATCTGATATACGTACCTCTATGTCCTTTTAGAAAATCCTGCTCTACTGCATTGTAAGACTTCATGGTATCTACTACAAATTTAGTGATAAACCCTGCAACAATACTGTCTAACCAGAAATATATTGCCCGCGTAAATTTGTTGTTAACTTGTTGCAACTGCATGATCTCCACATGATTATACTCTAGTTATCTGATTCAATTTGTTGGGTGGTTGTCTTTTAATATCTATAGACACTCCTACAACAAATGCGAGAAATCACAGAAAAATACCTCATGCAAGTCACTAAACATGCATTTGTCCAGATATTTGCGCGGTGTTATCTTACGGTTTATGTTATCCTTCTGTGCAAACTCAAGTTCCTTTTTTTTCAACCATCTTTCGATCTCCGCCTTCATTGGATTCCATGCCCTGAACATTCCTTTTTATACCTTCATTCTCTGCATGCTTCTTCTACGGATCACGTCCACTCAATCCTGTGTAGTTCTAGCCGGAAATAGAACCATTTGTTGGGTTTAATCTCTTACTTCTACTCTTGGTCTGACCTAGGTTCATATATGAACAAGTTTCCAACAAAACCCTCTAAAACTATCAGCCCTCCTAGTAAACCATAAGGCAATACAACACACAAAGTGCACTGCATAGTCTCACCCGAGATAGTTCTATGGGTGATTGCAATTCTCAAGTGCTTGCAGTCTAGGAATGAGTGGGGATCTGGGATTTTATTTTATCTTCCTCATGTACTACTCTGACTATTCATTCTATTCTTCCTAGGATTCATTCATCTTTTAAGCCCATGTATGCATTCTAATATATCTAGCTTAACCATTCATTAATTAGATAACTATTAACAAAACATAAACATGCAAGAAACATTACAGATAACACATGTTTTACTGTGGTTCACCCCCTCCCGGGCTACGTCCACAAAGATTTGGCTTCTCCGCTCTTTTATTTATTTTTCTACAAAATATGGCGCCGCACGCATTACATCTTCGATCATACAATCATGAAGAGGTTCAAGAACCTCTGTGAGGCAGACTAGATCACACCATGCTTCTCAACCTGTGATATAACCCTCCAAATCTACCTTACTTGACTCTTTTACATCCTTTTTACAACAATAGTTGAACTCAACTACAATAATTGAACTCTTGAACCACTAGAACAATCACCAAACTCCAACCTAGACCTCCTAGGTTCTTATTTATACTATTTTACAAGATTATAGACGTTACAATCTTTACCAAAACCCAAACCCTATCATAGTTAGGTTTTCCTTCCTGCGCACTTTGCATGTTGCTCCTCTTGCATACTGCTTTTCCTTGCAGATGTTGCTTTTCTTGCCAAATGTTCTTCTCCAAAATTAGGCCTTTCCTTCCAAAATTAGGTCTTTCCTCAAAATAGGCATGCGCCCAACACTTGGCAAACTTGGTAATTTATTTTCTATTGTTATAAATGTTTTCTACAACCATTAGGGCTTGACTAGATTGTTGATAACTTGCTTAACATTATGGTTTAAGAAGGATAAATTCATTGTGCAACACTTGGATCTTATTCTACTTGTTAAGAGATGCATTTTAAGATTTATTTGAAAATTTTTGAGGGCTGATTTCTTGCTTCTTTTGCCAATATATATTGCTGATATAACATTGTTAATTATTTCTGATTTCATTGCAACAACCCTCATTTTCCGATAGCTAGTGCATAGGATTATTGTTTGCATGTATATAATTGATAATTGTTGAAACCTCTCTCATATATTCAATCAATCAATTGTCTTGTTTCATCACAACTTTCCCCTTGAACCTATCCTATCATCTCAAGTGACCAAGATAGGGATTCATCGACTTGTCTTCAACTTGCTATAGGATTTCTTGAGGCCACAAGGGGAGCCTCCATTTTGTTGGATCTTCATCCATCACTAAAACAAAGGAAATACTTGCATAGGTGACAATGAAAATTATTTCCAATTGTTTCACAAGTTTGGTATCTTGTGAAGGGATTTGCACAAGTTCTAAACCCTGTGACAACAATACTTAATGATAAAATCCCTAATCCACAAGGTACAACTCAAGGTGAAACTATTATGATGGTCACCATTTTCATCTCAATAACCTGTCCTCTTCACTTTAGGCTATCTATCCTCTGGTTCAAGGGGGGTATCCCTAGTAGGATTACTAAGACCAATCAATGAGACATAAGGTGAAGTTGAGAGTAGCCTTAGTAAAACAAAGTTTTTGGGTTTTTAGGATTTTAAAATAGGTGATGGAAGGAAGTAGAGATCAATTCCAAATCCAAAAAGCACAATAGATTCAAGGTGAAAACAAGCACAATGGATTCAAGGTGAAACAAATGGCTTATGAGGTTAAGAATAAACCCTCTTAAGAATTGGTTTATTTGTTTAAAGGATTAGGGCTTAAATATTAGAACCAAAACGAAGAATAATCCTTCACCCAATCAAGATTAACAATGGATATCAATGTCTACAACAAGGGATCCTCACTACAATAACCTTCACTGAGAAGACACCTATGATTTGATGGATTTACTTAATGCCTCTTGCTACAGAACCGAAGGAAAAATAAAACAAGGAACCAAATAATCACTAAATCAACAAAGAAATAAGGAAGGAAATACCCTAGAACATCTTCCTTCCAAGTAGAATATTTTACCCTTCAAATGGATCAATCTAGTTAGCTTATAGAAGACTTGAACATTTCACCATCTAACCTTATACATCAAATTAAAACCAAGATAGAGAAGCTTAAGAATTGAAAACAATCATCCACAAAGAAAGAACCATTTACACAACCATATGCTCCAATAAATATATGCCAATTAAGATCCAAGGATTGGAAGCTCCAAAAATCCAACCATGACTGATAATGAAGATGGGCACCTCTATATATAGAATGTTTCTCAACTTGCTTTAAAAAAAAATAATATTATCTCATGTGAGATCCTTAGAACTAGCCTATGGAGAAGTAAAATACGATTTTCTCCAACTATCTAGTCTAAAATACAAAAAAGATGGGATGGCCAATCCATATGTACAATAATCAAGTGACATAAGTCCAAAAGAGAGGGACGTATCCACTAATTAAGGAAGAAGGAGAGTACAAGGTGCCATCAATACAATCTCCAAAAATTATGCAAAGAAAGACTCCCAAGTCCCCTACAAGCAGATGCATGGATCTCCAAGGTAAAACATCCCCATAAATCATGAGTTAAATCCTTCAAAAAGGGGGAAAACCCTCCAAATCAGCTCCAAGAGGTCAAGTGTGAGGTCTCCAAGGTGGAATTCCATTTTTAAATGATGCCAATGACTTCCTTGAGTCATGGGAGAGGCCAAAAATCCCACATGTGCCAAAATAAATCCCTAATGCAATCTCCAAAGGGGACCTACCATCAAATGATGTGACACATGCCTTAAAATGTGAAAACAAGGTGAGCGCTCAAGAAACTAAGACATGGCATGGCATATGAAGTCCAATGCATGAAGAAATAACCCCAAATTGTTTTGAACCATGCCTTGGGAACCATGAACTTCCTCGAGATACATGATGACTTGGGAAATGTGAACTTCCTTGGGCCTATGAAGGTGCCCAAAAACATGAATGTAACCAATGCCATGCCCAAACCCTAGGGGGATTCAACAAAGGGACTATGCATCACCAAATACTACATCACATGATCCACCAATATGCCATCAAACTCTTTAGCTTATTTTGATACGTTAAACCAAGTAAGTTCCCCAACTGTCCAAATCTCAAAAAATACAAGGGTAGTGAGGAAATTCACTTGGAGTAACCCTATGCCAAAATAAGGAGTAATAAAAACCATATCTAAAACTAGTGTGGCATATATTCTATCCTGGGTGAGTCTAGTTAAACTAATATTCATTTGTAATTAAAATTCAAATCATATTTTGTATGAGAACCAAAGATCTCAAACCTAGGTGGCTCAATGTAGCAATTGTTAGTATAAAGAAGATGAATCTGGCTTGTAATTATAGTTAACCAGATCATCTAAATGAGATGAGGAGTACGCTATAGCATCCTCAATCCACATGTAATTAATCCAAGTACTGGTCTTGTTACTCTCTCCCGCCTAGGGGTAATTAGAGGAGATAATGTCTCGTGGCCCGCAATGAAGACATTTATCCTGACGATGATGGTGATCAACATGTCCATAGAAAGAAACCCGATATCCCACATAGATGCCTCTTCCTTATCAACATGGCTCATCACAATCAATTGACAAGGAGCATTGGGAGATGGTGTTTCGACACATTATGAGGTACATTAGTCCTTGTTTCATATAAAGTGTCATATTTAATGCATTGGGCATTTGAGTAATGATAACAGGTTGAAGTTGGATAATGAATCATGAGCTCAAAAGTTATGATTTTTTCCTTGCTTCACTTGGTGGCCATCGTAGGCATCCTAGTCCCGTGTTGTCACTCCTGGGGAAAAGGGGTACTACTAGTGGTTCCTTGAAAGGGGTAGAGTACCATTCCCAATCATAATTACCACGTTTTCATCATTGATTCTTTCATTCTCCCACCTTTCGGGCAATGTGGTTACATGTACACCAAAAGGGCATGTACCTCATCCTCTTATGAGAAGAAGGGGATAAAGGCCCAAAGGTAGATTGCAATTGGACAATAACAAAGAAATAAATGGGATAACAAGGACATTCAAAATCCATAGTCCATACTTGAGCTCTACCCCCTCATTAATGACAATCGCCCCTTGTCCTAATGTTAATAAACACATTATCAATCAAAGAGGACTTGAATATATACCGAATAAAAAGCAAAGGAAGTGATAATAAATGCTTGAAACCTTTTTAAGGGGACTTGCAAATAAATATAATAAAGAAAAATGAAAACAAGGGGTTTGGAATATGAAAAGCTTCGAGGAAAGGATAACTCAAGCACCATGCACACCCTCTACAAAGGAACTCATGGAGGTGATCACATACATTATCTTGCATGTTAATGACCCCATGCCTAGAAGTAAACCCCATGACCACCCCACATTAATTACATATCTCTAATGGGTTCTTCCAGGAAACATCTCTCCTCTGGGGTACTGGCACACCTAATAGGGTCTTTTGATGGTCCTCCCATATCGAAACTTTCCAAATTGCATAAATTCTTGAGTTTGTGTGAAGCTTGAAGGGGATACCCAATGAAAGTTGTTCATTTGGATTTTGTATTAATATATGTCTTACTTTGTATGGTTCTAAGGACTATTTCCCCTTGTGATTGTTGGTTTTGCTTGATTCCATGGTTTTGAATGACTTGGGTACACCTGAAATGGTCTTGGAGGTTGTCCTTGTGATTTCACCTAGGAAATTGTGCACTTTATGCAAGACATAACACATGTGGTGTAGAGTGATGGGCCACTTGATGACTTGCCTCCCTTCGATACACGGTCTCACACATATTGGACCTTGGATGATGGAAATATGAGCTTTTACTTTGTAGATACAATCATGCCAACACACAAATGGGCAAGAAGCCCACACCTTGGGGCATTGTACCCAGATGTTATTAGGCATTATATGGAGGACGTTGCACTAGCACATGATTGGATACAATGTAGAGATGAGATTCACCTTCATTCCACCTCGAATGTTGGTATTTTCACCTTGTACATTGAGCATATGGATGATGATGTCATGGATTGGGGCTTGCTTTCCATTCAGGCACTGCCTTGATGAGTTGGGTTTTGATGATAAAACATGACCTTTGATGAGGAGAGGTCATCTTCCACCATACTTGACACCTTGATGATGAGACGTGGCCTTTGGAGGCCTCTTACACCTTTTTAGAGCATGACATAACCCACACATGTGGCTTTGGACGGCTTATTTTAATGTTTTAACATGATTTGTTATTGTTAGAGGCTACTTGAGGGGTCAACCCCACTTGTATTAGGAATTATTGTGGACATATGCACTTGGTTACCTCATATATATAGAGGGATCTTGCCATTGTATCAAACATAACTCATCACTTGTGATATCATTACTACTTTCCTTCGCGTCTCTAAAAAATTACTTGGAGTTCTTATGTACACTTGTCTTGGATATGTTTATTGCTCTACTTGGTGGATGATCTTGTTGATTAGGGTTTCCTTATGCATGTGACTTGTCCTAGTAAGTGATTTATTGTAAGCTCAAGTGTTTCTTATGGTTTATCTTGGCGATTTTCTTCTTTAGAGGGTTAATTTTGCATTTTACCTTGATATTACTTATATTTTGTTAGCAAACCCTAGAGGATTAAGAGTGTTTATCCCCTCCATCAAATTGTCCCTCTTGTTTTGTTGAAGCATTCAAGGTTTGTCTTAAGGGTTAGGACTGGATATCCCCTTAAGGTTTTCCTTGGCTAGGGTTTATTTCTAGGGGTTAGGATTGGCTATCCCCCTAGGGTTTAAAACCTATTTATCTTGTTTATCTAAGCTAGGCAACTTGGAAAGAAAAAGACATGTTAGGCCTATGAGAGTGTAGTCCTAGGGTTTTGTTCCTTCACCTTTTCCTTATCTTCTAACTTGATATTCAATTTGTGCATGAATCCATTTTCTTGAGGAAGTAAAATGGAACTAGTCTCTTATGCTTGTCATGACCCAATAACTCAACTCTCTCAACAAATCTCAAAATCGCTCTCTTAGTTTATCTTGGTGACTTCATTGGCAAGCTAATTGTGCTTCAACACTTCAACACCTTGACGATTAATTGCCAATATTGTTGTTGTTATAAATGAATGTTACAACCATTAGGGATTAAATATATTGTTGAATACTTACTTAATATTGTGGTGAAATATGCTATGAAATATTGTTTGACAATTGGATGTTCATCTACTCATTGAAGGCTTAATTCTAAGATATAATTACTATTTTTTTGAGATAATTTCTTGTTGTTGTTGAAAAACATATTTTGTTGATATACACTTTTTTATTGCTACAATTTTACAACATCAATCATTCTACTTGATAAGATAGTGTTCTAGAGGTGATTAGTGATTGGTCTAACTTGGTAATTGTCATTTTAAGCATTGGAATACTTCTTGTTTCACACACATCAACCAATTGTTTTTTCTAACTAATCCTATCCTTTCTTCTTTCCGAAACCTAGCCTATCTCATTCAGTGACAAAGATAGGGGGTCATAGACTTGCCTCTAGCTTGCTATAGTATCCCTTGAGGTCATAAGGGAAGCCTGCCTTGTGTTGGATCTTCACCCAACACTAAAACGAGAGAAGTATTTGTCTAGGTGATAGTGACAACTACTTTCAATTGTTATGCAATATTGATATCTTGTGAAGGGATTTGCACAAATACAAATCATGTGATAACATGTCTCAATCTATAGTATAACCAACTTGATTTATATATATATGTAGTTGGGGATTAACATCACATGGTAGCACACTCTTTCCACCATACGCAGTAATTAATCCAAGTTTTGTTACTTGAGGAATTAAGAGTATTGTTGTAATTACTTTTAAATTTTACAATGGAAGAATGATATATCCAATTTTTCAATGGATATTAGATTACAACCCTAATCCCTTAACCAATATTATATTACAATGGGTTGAAAACATTGGTCGAGAATGCACATAAGCATACCAAAAATGGAATATAAAGAATACAATCTGCTTACACCGTCTACTTGCAAAGATTACAACACATACCAAACAATCCCCCACTTCTTGTATACTTTTCAAAATAGGGGGAGATAGACATTAATAAAATTAGTTTCTAAGGGAAATTATGCCCATTGATTATCTACACCAAGAAAACTTCTCATTGTTGATAGACTTAGTCAACGAGTCTACAACATTCTCCACGGTATCAACTTCTCCAACAACACCTTGTTCTCTTCAATCATTTCTCTAACAAAGTGGTACTGAACATCAATGTGCTTTGTCTTGGCATAATAGGTAGGGTTCTTTTTTAGGAATATTATACTTTGATTGTTACAATCTCCTTACAACTTTCTGTACAAAATCAATACTTGAACACAATCTATGCAACCATACAACTTCCTTACTAGCATGAGTGGCTACCATGTACTCAAAGTGCAACTACAACTTGCCTCGTGCTCTTCCAACTAATTTCTTTGCCAAATAAGTTAAAGACATAACCACTTGTAAATCTTTTGTGATCAAGATGGAGCAAACTTTGATTTACAAGCAATAAACTATGAATCACTACAACTATAGTAAACTATGATCACTACAACTCAACTATATGGAGGGCTTCGATTTACATTGAATGCAAAATTGAAGGCTCACTATAATATTGATATTAATTTAATCATAGTATTATTGATAGGGATAAATCACTACAACTCAACTATATGGAGAACTTTGATTTACATGGAGTCCAAAATGGAAGGTTCCTTATACTGTTCATATTGATTTAGTTATAGTATTACTAACATGCGTGAAGTAAATATCTACTTGTCAATTATAGGGAGAACAACTTAATTATATGGAGGACTTGGATTATAATGCAGTGCAAAACAAAATGTTGATCCTACATTTTTTTCCCTTGGAAGTAACTCCCTAGGAAACTCTCAAGCACTTACCCTTAGAGGATGGTACCTAGCGTAAAGCGAGGGGTGTATACCCAAATCAAATTGGAGACTTGCACAATGCATTGAATTACCAATAACGTCTTGGCAACAATAGAACCAACTAGTTGAGCTAGCCCTTAGGGATACGCTCATCCTATATTAATGCTTAAAAGATCAAATAACACACACACACACACACATATAAAAGTGTATTAAAGATTGTTTATGTTATTTATATATACTAGGTTACAATACTACCATAGGGATTGCCACTATGTAGTCTTTGTTTATATACATTAGAAAAATTGTATAATAAATTTAATTAAATATAAATATTAACCTACACCAAACCTATTTATAAATAGTTAAAGTTCACAATCCAAATGATTTTGAAACACAAGGATACCTATTGAAAATAAAAAGAGTAAAGTATCAATGCCATTTGCTGCAAATGTTATTACATACAAATCTTAATATACAATTGCTGATTGATGAAAAGTAGGTGTTCTATCCAACTTGGAAGATAAAGGTATCATTACCTAAACCAAAAAAATACTCTAGGCAAAATAAGAAAGATTGATTTTTTAATAATGGTCTTACAAAGATCACCTTTGCATTATTAGAGTTAAAAGGAAGTCTTCATGCAAAAGAAGTTGTGGTTATTAATCCAAGTGAGACCCACAATTACATCAACAATGGATTGACATATCAATCACAAATTTCTTAAGGAAAATATTAGTGAATGTATCTCTAGGTGAAATTTTAGATGAAATTGACAAATTACAATTTATAATCAATGAATATGCTTTAAATCTTCATTTAAAGTCTTAACTATAAGCGATTATGTGGATACAATTCTAGATTCGTCATGGATGGAAACATTAGATCCTTTTACTTTAAATTTGAAAAAGAAATGTTCGATGTTATCCCACAGTAAAAAGAAGATAACATGACATGACATTACAATGATGCTCTATTGATGAAATAAGATAGATCATTTTCTTAATACCAACAAATAAATAAGTGATAATTCAATGAAATTATGGATTACAATAAGTGTCCATTAAATAATGGGAGTGTCTAGAATATTCCTAATGCTAAAATGCTATCAACAAGAGATATAAATGACAATAAAAGAAAAAGAAGTTCAAGCGCTAGGGAAACCCTATGAGGCATGAGACCCTAGCTCCCTCAACATCATAAGTGGGAATAAAAGTAGAGAAAGAGGGATAAGAAGCCTCTGTGAGCTCATCAATGATTGTGAAGGGATCAATGCAAACCCTGATGATGTCGACTAAAAAGTGATTAGGATTGAGGGTGTTAATGTATTTAAATTTTCACCTTTTATGTTATTTTTACTTAACTTCGTAGTAGTTTTTCCTAAAATGATTCTACATATACATACTTTAAGATAACCATGTACACATCTTATGTGATGCCATGTATCCACATTTAATGTGATACCATTGCAATTTTTTTATAAATAGAACATCTTATGTGGTGCCATGTATCTACATTTAATGTGATACAAATAAAAATGGTTGTAGCCATTGTAAAAACACGTTGAATATACACTAGAGTTATCATTTTTGGCATTGTTTTTTCACTCCTTGAATGGTGCATTTCCTATTGTGTTGGAGCTATATCAAATTTCCACATGGTATTACAGCCCTCAACAATTGAATCACATAGTCATTCATATATAAAGATCATTTTTTGTTTGTTTATGTGGAACTTTCAAGTGGTTGTTTTTTCACTCCTTGTATGGTGCATTTCCTATTGTGTTGGAGCTATATCAAATTTCCACATGATATTACAGCCCTCAACGAGTGAATCAAATAGTCATTCATATATAAAGATCATTTTTTGTTTGTTTGTGTGGAACTTTCAAGTGAATTTGCTTTTGTAACAATTTTTTTAGAATTGTTGATTTTTGTGGGGTGATCAATTAGTTTTTTNAGATTTAGAGGAATTGGTAATTCACATAATTATTTAGGCGAGACTTAGGTTTAAATTGGGCTGGCTACCACTATAATTTTTAGGCTAGTACCAACAACCCACAAGCCAAGCCCTAGCATGAAACTTATGACTTAGCAAGGGCGAGACTTAGGTTTAAATTGGGCTGGCTACCACTATAACTTTTAGACTAGTGCTAACAACCCACAAACCAACCCCTAGCATGAAACTTATGACTTAGAAAGGGCTGAGACTTCTCAAAAACCACCACTAGAAGGAAGCTCTATCCCAAGGGGCATCTACCCTTCTAGCCTTTATCGCAATAGGCCAACATGTCCACTTTGTGAGAATTGAACCGAGATGAGAAGAATAACAAATATGATACCAAACCCTGAGCTATAAACCCAAGACTACCAATTACTTATTATTGCAGAGCTTAACCTTCTTCAAAGAAAGGCTATTGTGATCTATCACACAAAGCAACTACTCAACCAATTTGCAACCAAAATCTACCTCTGGATATGGCCATAGTCCACCCGTAGTGTGTTTTTTCGATTTTAAGAAAAATAATCTACCTCTGGACATGGCCATAGTCCACCCGTAGTGTGTTTTTTAGCTTTTAATCTCTCAATAGCATGTGCAGCCATTAATTTGGTTTCCAAGCTGTTGTTTGCACTCCGTCCAAGCAGCGACAACTCCAACGAGTAACGCACAACTCACTTCTGTGTGCATCCATATATAATTGTATGATCGTCTCTTCACAGTTGGCTAAAAATCAGCCGTCGTAACTCCAATTTTTCCCTTCTGCGGTTCAATTTGGCTCTTGCCTTGGTGAATCTGCATCTGTTCTGATCTATTGCAACAAATTTGTCCTCTTTGTGCAGCTTTTGCAGATTTTCAAGCAAGGCATTTTCCTCTTCAACAAAATTCGAGATTGTATTCCATCATTGGATGATCTACAACCCTCTTTAGATTCATTGCTAAAGAAATATGAACTGGCTCTCTCTCTGTTTTCAATTTCGTGGATTCTATCGGGAAAAATCAATTTAATTGCTGAAATTTCCATCTCATGAAGAGAATGTTAAGCACTGTGTATTTCTTATTTTTTTATTGTGCAAATCCCATGTGCACGAGGTAAACTAAAACATACATGTCTATAACAATGAATTCTAAAAAGGGACATTAAAGCATGCTATGAATTAAAAAGGAAGAGAATGTTAATTAAGTGGTAGTGTTGTTCCTGAGTTTATACTTTAAGGCTGTAAAGTATACTGTCAAGGCATCCGTAAATGTTTAAAGGAATAATTTGAGAATAAGAATTGAAAAGGAAGAGTGAAGCAGAATCAGTTTCTCAACTGTTTCTGTCTAGCTTCCTGTTGTTCTTGGATGCTAATATCTCTCTCAATAGCAACCCATGAATGTTCTAATTCGACCCGATTAGTTGTTGTTTGTAAGATGGTATTAAATAGGTTCAAGGCAATACTGGTTTGATCTTGAAGGACCAGTTAAATGTTGGGTTGTCTGCTACTTGGAACAATCATGGAGGATAAAAATTTATTTAATCGTGAAAGAACTTTAATCAAATGTTACTTCAAACTTTCCAGAGATGAGAATAGGAAAAACAATTTTGAAATTCAAAACACTAACATAAATACATTCGAGGCTGTTTCCTGGATTTGTAACAATTTGAGGATCATAAAATAACAAATAAGTACTACCGAAAAATATGAGGCTTTAATCAAGAAAGAATCTCATATTTCAATAGATAATAATGAAAGAAAACGAGGTTTCTAATGAAAAGTTAAGTATTAAGGTTCAAATGATTAACAAGTCTTAAAATCACTGATAGCAATTTCAGAGGAAAAACTGTAAATAATTTGATATCCAAACCAATCTGAACTAGAAATCAAAGATGTAGATAACTTCAAATTGATTATTCATTAGAAAAACATTGAACGAAAAATACAATAAAATATAGTAAACAGGGTTGAAGAACACATAGCTACAAATTTGCAGGATTCATAATCTCGTTTGTAATCTATATTATGATGGATTGGAAAACTGTTAATACAATCGACTCTCTCCAAAAAAATCAAAAGCCTTTTCTCAGTCTTTAGAAAATATATTTATACATTTTCATCAAAATTTTCTCGTTGGTGACTAACCAACTTCCTAATATTACGGTTACATATAAAAATAATGTCAACCGTTTAAATTTTCTTTCTAATTTCTAATGATAAAAAAAATTTAAAAATATGTTTTTAAGCTTGCGTTGACGAACTTCCTTTCTCCGCTTCAATACACTGAACACACTTTCCCAAAAATTTCACAAAAGTTCTGGGAGCATCTGGTATCTCATTTTCTTCAAACAAGAAAAATCTTTTCTGTAATTCAGGCAAACGGTTTTCTATCATCTTCTCTGTGAATTTAATAGTTTGCAACTTTAGATTCGGCGTCACCATCCATTTGTTGATCTCTGTGATATTGATTAATTTAATTTTTGAAATCTCTATCTTCATTTCCTCCAACTCTTCTTTGAACCTTAGCTGGTGCTTGGAAATATTAATCTCACCTAATAATCCGGGACAATCATCTGTTCTGATATTCAATGAAGCTCTTTCTAAGAGATCAAAAATTACTTGGCAATCATCATTGACCTCTCTGGTTATTCTTTTATATTTGGTCAGGTTTGCTTCCCACACTTTTAGTATTATGTCCCCTTTAACCTGTTCAGAAATGGATAATTTCTGAACCCTTCCGACTTCTTCTTTTGTTGAGAAGGCTATTGCCTTTTGGAAAGTCGTTCTAGCTGCTTTCGCCTCCCTTTCCTTCTGGAAAACATTCTCCAAGGATTTATTTGTTTCTTGAAAATAATTCTGGACTACTTCCAGATTCAAAAACAATTTCTGTTGTTCTTCCTCTATTTTCAAATATATCCCCAATGCTTGTGTCCTGAAAATTTCAAGTTCTACTACTTAATTAGTAATAGAAATAATTTTATCTTGTAAATGTTTATTTTCTTCTACCAGCTTTTGGACCTGTTCCTGAGTGACCTGTATTATCTATTTTGCCTCCTCTAAGTCTTTATTCATTTTCTGAATTTCTTGCATATCTTTTAGTCTAGCTTGTTCTAGACCCTTTTGTATTCCCCAACTAATATTTCTCTCAGTGTCTTTTAATTTGTCTTGCAACTGAATTATTGTTTGGTCTTTCTGTTCAAGCATGGTTGTTAAATTTCCAATGGAATATATATTTGTTGATGTTATAGCACCCATTGTACCTGCTAACTCCGTAACAAATTCTCCATCTTTAAGCTTCTTTCCATCTATAATGACCCTATGTTTTTTAATCATCCCCTCTCCTCTTGGATGAATTTCCTGTTTCAAGATTGCTCTTTGCTTTTTACTGAAAAAGTAATCTGATGGAGGGATTTCATCTCTTGAAATTGGCTCTAGATCATTAACATACAAAGCTCCTTCATGGGGAGTTCCATAAGTGGACTGCAATGGGGTTAAGGAGGTGATAAGACTACCGAGCTCTGTTGATGTTGTTCCTCCTATCTTTTCTGGAACATCCTTAATGATTTCTGGACTTGTTTCCAGCTCTTTTCCCTTCTCTGTCTCTGATTCTTTTGTTTGAGAACCCTCTTTGTCTTGGGAAGGTATCTCAGTATTCTTCATCTTGCCTTTGGTATTTGCTTTATCTTGTGTATTAGTTTCAAACCCTGGAGGGGGCCCCTCCTATTCTGGAGGTGGGGTCGAATCTTCACCCTGCAAACTCTTGGGTAGACAACTTCGCCTATGGCTCTGAAAAGATGCGAATCCGGTTTGTGAGTCAGGTGGCATGGCCTGTACTCTGTTCAGTACTTCCTCATAGGATTTAACATCCTTAAATACATCATCATAAATAGATGCTTCATGTTCATACGCCTTTAGATTACAATGTATAAAATGCCTACTTATTACTTGGTAGGGGTCATACTTTCTGTGCTCAATATCTACTAATTTCACTTCTTCTAATGATTCAACCTCTACCTTAGAATGGCCTAAATTTAATAAAGAAAATTTCCCAATATGAACAGGGAAAGATGGCCATGCCTTCTTTTGAGCTGTTTTTAATTCTAATCCAACACTGCCCTTTACTATCTGATGGGCTACTTCCCTGCACACCAATCTGTCTGGTAGGAATTTAGGGAGTGCATGAGGAGGAATGGAACAACTGTAAACCCTAATGTAGGAAAAATTCTCCTCAATAAACCAGTCGGCAACTGCTTTAAGATTTTCTGTGATTGCATCAGAAATGCGAGGTGGTTCGCATCCAAAAAATATTATGTGCATAGGAATTATAATAAAATGACAAACCTCATAAAATGCATCTTTAGCATTTTCTTCCCAAAGGCCCGAGTGATATTTATGAATGGGTTCTGGACAGGAAATGTTTCAACTCCAATTCATTAATGGAAAAGGAATCACATAACAGATTGCATCCATAATGTATGCAGACATATAAAAGGCTGCTGGTTGTCCCTTTGATTTTGCTGCTTTGTAGTTTAAGATTTCTTGTGTTAGGTTATCTGACAAAATCTTATGCCAGTTAAAACCATTTCCTTCTGAAGCTTCTTCTAAAAAGGGCACCCAATCTGCATGAAAATGACAGGGATCTTTTCTCCCGAAAAGTCTACATAACATAATGGCTACATATACCATGTATTCATTCAAGGATGTTGTAGCATAAATCCCATGGGAATCATCTCTAAACTTTGCTGGACACCTCACCCATTCTCTAATCATATCAGGATATGTATGGTCTGCCTCAATACATTCTTTTCTCTGAAACTCTGCTAAAAATTCAGCATTAAAAGTATGTTTAGGATTTGACGAGAGTTTATACATTACTTGTATGTGTTCTGGCCTGAATGAGCCAACGATAGCTCCTTGGTCGTTTAAAATACTCTTTGTTGGGATATCGACCTTATCCAGAGCCCAACTGATCATATCAGTGTATGCCACGAGCCTCGGGCGTGCAACGATCTTATGAAGCTCTGACTCAGCTATGTCTCGGAAATGATTTTCAGAATCAGGATGAACATTCTCAAACTCGTATTCCAGCAATTCGGAGATTTGAGTCCAAGATTTAATAGAATCTATAGCGTGTGGAGTGGTGTCGGAGATGATATCTCCTTCCTGTGCGTCTTCATTCTTCTTCGGTGCCTTTCTCGGTGCCATGACTTTGCATTTAATTGAAAACCTGTCACAAAAAATGGATGAACGAGCTCAGCTAAAAATGAAAACACAGACATTTAAATGTTCATTTTGAATTAAAAAATGACAAGATTGACACAGCTATCACGAATTTAAGGCTTTTAATGTGGAAGATATATTTTCGAGATACTCATTTAATGTCCGTATTTAGGCGCCTTCGGGTTTTAAAAGTAAACAAGACACTTACTTAATCAGAAAGCGAAACATGAATGAACACTTAAAATAATGATTATCATTAATCCTGTTTTGAAAACAAGGTTAATTAGTGCTAACGATAGATGGAAGATGAAAACTTTGCTTTTCAGGATTTCGGAAAACATGATGTCAAGAGGTATGTCGTCGATGAAAACCGATTTCCGAAATTGCGAAATCGTGATGTTTTAATTAAGACTTAAAACGTTTTTAGTAAATTAATTAATTGAGATTAAACTTTTTTCGGGATTTCGGGGATCATGATGTCGAGAAGTATGTTATCGATGAAGTCTGATTCCCGAAATCGTGAAATCGCGACGACATTTCTTTTTAAAAACATGACTTAACTCATCTTAATTAACTAACTAATCATGATTAAGGCCAAAACAAAATTAGTTTGATTGAACGCGAACTGTGGATCGGGGCTTCGTGATTCAGGATTTCGGGAAACATAATGACAGGAGATGTGATCTCACTGAAGCAAACCCCGAATCCCGAAAATTCTTTTAAGCTTAATTTAAAAAAATCGTTAGTTTTAAAATTTAACACGTTTTAAATAATTTCAAAAAAAAAGCGTCGGGAGTCTTATCATTTTTTGTAAGCCTTTTTCCTTTTTATTATCCGAAAAATTAAATTTTTTTAAGAAAAAGGTATCGTGTGCTTAGAATTGATACGAAACTCGTGTTTTATGAAAAGCCGAAACCCGAAAAAGAAAAATTTAGGCCTTAGGGATAAAAATTTAAGAACTGTTTCAACAAGTAGTTTAAATGTTATGGTAATATTTTTCAAGGATATTTGCTTAACATTCGCTCAAAAATTGTTAGATTTGTAGATTTGAGTGATTATTTTTATATAATCCCAGTGTTTTAAAGGTTTTTTCAATATGCTGAATTTATTTCTGAATTCAAAAATGGATTTTAAACAACAAAAAATAGTGATTTCCTGTAAATTTATATTACTGAATTGTGACTAAAACACCATTTCATAAAACAGTTAAACAACTTAATTAATTAATTAATCATTATTCTAAGTTCATAACATATTATTGGACATCAATTTTACCTCTTACGGTAGAGGTGACATCTTGTTGCACTGGTGAAGATGGAGAGCATTAACACCTATGTTTTGTCATGCTATGCAGAGGTGAGGTGACGGTAGAGTGCATTAACAGCTCTGCGTCGTCATGCTCTAACAAAGGCCACACACTAAACACTAAATTCACATAGAGATTCATAAATCTATGTATTCACTTCACTGCCTTGGCTGTCTATTCACAGCCCTCATAACGACACCATGAATATTTATTGAGACCCTATCTATTACAAATATATGCACCTAATATATCTATTACAAATATATGCACATAATAGCTGGCACCGATTAGGATCATAATATGCACATAATAGCATTGGCCTTCTTGTTGTTGCTAAGTGCGTCCCCTCTCTGCTGGACAGGATGGGGAGGTTCTGCATGTCACTTGGCCAAAACGAACAATCGCATGTGTCCATGACATGTAATATAGAGGCAGGAAAGTAGAGGAGGATAATGAATTACTTTATAGACACATTGTTGGCTCCAATCACTTTATAGACACACACAAACTTCTTATCATTAGATGGGAAATGGGGGAAAATATACAGTCGTGTTGGCACATCTTCGTCTTAGTAGTAGTTTGCAGGTGGCATTTTATTTTGCTTTTTGCTTAATGATGATGCTCCACCTTCCCCATCCATCTTTCTTCTTCTGTAGATATAGCCAGCTAACCATGATAAAATGGTCGATTGGCTTCATTTCAACGTATTGAAGTTTTATGACCAACTGTTAGGCATCCACTCCACTCTTTTGATCGGTCTATCACACTTGTGAAACTCCACAGCACATTTCTACAAGCAAGTAAAGTTTCTAGTTTGAGGTCATGGTCAATGCTGTATATTTCGTTTAGGGAAAGTATGGGTGAGGGTTTGGAATGTAATTTATTTGTGATATTCGTTGAAAATATCGAAATATCTCCAAAAATGTAGCAAGACAAGAGTATAATTCAGAATATCAGAAAATCTCGGAATATTCAAAGATATGGGACAAAAGTTTAACTCAGAATATCAAAATATCTATGAATATTCAAAGATATCGGAAAATTAAATCTCCACTTTGTAACAAAACTTTAATCTTTGTTAATCACTCAAACTTGCAATATAGTAAATTTTATAAACGGATGCCTTTGTAATAGTGAAGAAGTTAGTGGTTGAAATCAAACTTGCAATATAGTAAATTTTGTAAACGGATGTCTTTGTAATAGTGAAGAAGTTAGTGGTTGAAATCACAATCATTGATTTATTAGGACCACTAAGAATATTTCATCAATATTTAATCTTGTCCATACAAAATTAATCAAGCACTTAAAAACCTATTAAATGTGCCTATTATCAATAATTCTATGCCTTTAGAAGTAAATATACCAGAAAACTTTTCATAAAAATAGTTGGGGAATTGAGTCGATGAAGAATTGTGTGATGGTGCGTAATGGCCTATTGACTGCAAATAACCTACCTCCGGAGCAGGCATCGATCGTTATAGACAGTTGGTTTCGTTACAACCAGGAGGCTAGTTGGTTCTTGACAAAGCCAAGAAAGTTAATCCGGGAATCCTAAGGAATCATCCGCGGCTGTTGTACTCCATAGAAGAAAACCTCTGCCTGTCTACAAAGGCAAGGAAGAAGAAATCCATAAACTGAAGCCTTGGAGGTCTGTGTGTGAAGCAACCCACCGATATTCTCCCACGCATCATCCAAATCACCCAATGAGCCCACGCATTCTCCGTTTATTCGACGAAGTTCTGTTACTGCTGCAAGAAGAACTATTGCTTTTTCATATCTCCCAATCTACAGAGTGACAGATCCCGAGGATAGAGGCCAAACACAAAATCCTATTGAGAGCACAAACAGTTCGCGGGAGGTCCGCGTCGTATATTAGGGTACTCTATAGAGTCGTCCAATTGAATATTGCTCAAAACCACTCCAGTAACCTCAGAACTTCTCTCAGCAAATAATATTTTCCTTACTCACCGGTTTCTAGTCGCTGCAAGCAGACAAGCTAGAGTAATTAAGGAGGATCATGTGTAATAAAGATTGATAATTAACGCAAATCAGTTATAATTTTTTTACGTATCAAACAATCCTGCATGGCTTCTTTGTTTAAGGCACCTATCTCTCATCATTGACATGTCACTCTAGATCTGGGTGGGCATGGAGGAAATTGTATAATTTATTGTGCCCTGTGTTCCTTTCAATGTTAGCTACCGAGTGTTCATCTTAATACTATAGGCTATTATGTGTTAGTTAATATTTGTCTATATTTGTGATGGAGTGATTTGTTGGCATAGTTAGTCCAAGTATCCATTTCCAAAGTTGGATTACACTCAAAACACTGATTTATGGGTGTTAAGGGTGGCACTCTATGTAACACCCCAAGACCGAGCCCCACTTGTAAATGTGAATATGTTTTATAGGTTGGTGAGTCAGGTTATTATAAGTCACGAGGCTTATGTGATGATTAGGCCGGAAAACCTAGATGCTAAAAGCCCACTGAGCTTATTTTTGTATATGTAAACACTCATATCATTAATATAATAAATCATTGCATGTAGACTGACCACAATAAAGAGTATTGGGGACTAAACTCCACTACGAAGGGAAAGGGAGGGGCTATGAGACTAGGAAAAAGAGCTAAGCTTGAGAGCTTAACTCCAAGAGAATATTATATTATTATTTTCTAAAGACTATGGTAAGGATAATTATTTTATCCTAGGTCTCATGGAAGAGGGAATGAATCACAAGAGGAGAGAAAGCGAACTCCTGGAGAGCCATGTATCAATCGAGACACATGCAAATATATGTGGGGAAAATAATATGTTTTCTCATCTTCCCCCATTTTACACATGCACTCAGTATTCATGCATGGAACCATTCTTCTGGTGGACCAAAGCATTCACGCACCCCTGGAGCCTGCCCGTACTTTGCAGCTACCCTGTACATTTCCTGTTATGCACAACGCATCCGTACTTTGTATGGAGCCGTACCTCGTCTGAACCCGTACTGTGCCTTACCTGAATGTTGTTGCTACCAACACAGTTATTTCCTAAGCATGGGTGTTGCCACCACCTGTTCCATAATCTGTTTTCTGTTGTTGCCTTCACCTGAGCCGGTAACTGGTGGACTAGAGCGTTGGATTGAAGAAGTGGGTTGTTAGGCCCATGGGATTGAAGAGGAAGGTTGTCGGGCCTGTGAGCAACTCTCTCCAGGTGAGAGAATTCCTAAGAGTTGAATTCCTGAAGGATCCCAATTGCAGTTACAGTGTTCTGAGACTTCATGTCCGACTTGTTGCTGAAACCCTGGAAGGGAAGTGGGGAAGCCAAAGGACTGTTGAGCAAAAAAGGGGCACACTTCCTGGGGTGGGACATGCATGTGGGG
Source organism: Picea engelmannii (assembly GCA_009831015.1). Taxonomy (NCBI): domain Eukaryota; kingdom Viridiplantae; phylum Streptophyta; class Pinopsida; order Pinales; family Pinaceae; genus Picea; species Picea engelmannii. The sequence goes on from ML787787.1 coordinate 242,624, forward strand.
AATGAGAGGTTGTAGGCTGGTAGTTTGAGTTGGCTCCTGGGACGAAATCCTTCCTCTTGTCTGTATCGTCTCAATCTAGCTAGGAATCGTTTACCTAGGTGGAGTTTAGTCCCAACTCGGGGGTGACCCACTGCTGAGAGCTTTGAGCAGTGGGGTCTAAGGTTGGGAGATTCGTGGAAGGTCTGCATGTAGTTGGTGGTCTTCTATAAAAAGTAAGTATCAATTATGTGTTCAATTTCATGTTGTGTATTTTTACATGTCTTTATATTGATGAGTATTTCCTATGTATGTTGTATGTATAGGCTTACTGTTATTTCCACATGAATCTATTCATGAGAAAAATGTATCTGTTTGTATTAAATTTGTATAAATATATACAGTAGAAATGAAGAATTGTTATGTGGCATAGCCCAACGGCCTAAAGCTGGGGGATGCTACAATTTGTTTTTCAGAGCTTAGTAAGAGTGTGTTGTGGAGTAGCATGGTCCGACTTGGAAGGATGGGAATGTTAAAAATTGATATCAGAGCCTCGATTTTCAACACTGAGCCTGGATGGCCTGTGTAAGTGGAAATTGAAGCAAGATTTCAGAGAGAATTGTTGTTGAATTAGGGAAATTTTGAGTTTCAGAATGCCCATGGGTGCCAAGAGGGCGTTGAGAGAACACTTGTGTTTGAAAGCTCAAGAGGTGTAGCAGTTCGGGAAACCACAGTGGTCGTAGGATCTGTATGGGAAGGGATTGAATCCTTCATAGTCGTCTGATATGGAAAAGGAGCCCGACAGTTAATCCCTCTAGTCCTTCAGACTTTGTTGCTTCGACAATTTTTAAGTCCATGACAGAAAGAAGGAAAAATCCCCGAAGCTCCGAAGCCCCGGAGTGAATCTACACCGTAGATCATTTGGGTGAAGGCGAGCCATTGGATCCCCAAGTGGTTCGACAGTTCGGTACTCCAGGGAAATTTGGTTTTGGTTGCGCGGAGTGGAGAGTTCCTCGAAGTCCCTAAGTTTGGAACCAATATGGACCGTTCACATTTAGGGACACGTGTCCGAAGATAAGAAAGTGTTCGGAATTTCAACGTTCGACGGTTTGAGGGTGGGGTAATGCTCGACAGCGAAATCCTTCGAAGCCCAAAGTTCTGAAGTCCTGGAGCCCCGAAGTCCCGAAGCTCCGGGGAACAATTGTTCGGAAGTTCGACGTTCGGGAGATGTGTTGTGTTATGATGAGAAGACCTCCGAAGTCCCGAAGCTCTGGAGCGTTGAAGTAGTAAGGGTCTGGAGAGCGAGGGTTCGAGAGTTTTGAAGTGTTATGTTGTGAAATCCTCTGAATCCCATAGTTATGCAGTCTCGAAGTGTCATATGTGACGAGGCATGATGATGTCACCTAAGGTGACGTGGACCCACTTTACACCTGCCACGTATCAACTTTATTCATGTTTTTGACAGAATTTTTTGTACCAATTGTGATTTGACACGTGTCGCTCGGCAATGGGGCCACGTGTCACCACCATATTATTGACACGTAGAACCCCTGACGTGCAGTACTAAGTGGACCCTCGAAGTTCGAAAGTTCAGTATTCAGGAGAAATTGTGTACGTTGTTGTAAGAACCTACGAAGCCCAGAGCTCTAGAGCATCGTAGTCCCGAAACTCAGGAGAATCACCGTTTGGGGGGGGGGGGTTCACCACTTCGGCATTCAGAGGAAAGCTTGTGTAGTGTAGAAGAAACCTCCGAAGCCCAAAGTTCCGAAGTTCCGGAACCCCAAAGCTCTGAAGAAGCACATGTTCAGTAGTTCACCGATTCGACATTCAGAGAAACCTTTGAAGCCTGAAGTTCCGAATCCCTAGAGTCCCAAAGATACGGATAAGCGCCTATCATCTAGCACTTGGTCATAACCCGTGGACATATGTGATTGGAGGCCGAAATAAAGAGGGCTAATGCCCAAAAATGATTTTTGATGAAAGAAAAGGGCTTAGAGAAGGAGCCTGCAGATTACTAAATCGTACAGACCTGCAATTGAGGGAAAGTATAGAAAACCTGTAAGCCTAAAGAGAGTATTCAACATGAGTCTGGGAGCTAATTCAGCTCCAGAAGAAGACCGCTTGTACAAGGATGAGCCTCACATAAAAGACAATTTTAAGATATCCATAACTTTCTGTTCAAGACTCAGAATTGAGAAAGGGAGCATTTGTTGGAAAGGTATTAAACAGTATAATATAATTATTCACCCATAAAATTGAGTTGAACAATCAATTTCTCAGAAAATCGGAAGAAATAATTATGATGTATTATTGAACCATAAAAGTTCATAATTTCATGAAATTGTTGAACCCATTAGCCTGAAAAAGTCACGTTGATCTGATCTAGTTGTTGTTAACTCTGCAAAATGTGCAGCCAATGTGACTTTTTCAGGCTAATGGGTTCAACAATTTCATGAAATTGTTGAACCCATTAGCCTGAAAAAGTCACGTTGGCTGCACATTTTGCAGAGTTAACAACAACTAGATCAGATCAAGATCAACACATGAAATTGTTGAACCCATTAGCCTGAAAAAGTCATGTTGGCTGCACATTTTGCAGAGTTAACAACAACTAGATCAGATCAAGATCAACACATAGTGCAGGAGGATAGAAGATATGTTAGAAAAACAGGACCGCGGAGCAATAAAATGAAACAAATGCAGAAACAAAACACAGAAGACACACAATACAAGAGAGACACAGATTTACGTGGTTCACCCAGTGTGGGCTACATCCACCAGAGAAATTTCCAGGTCCTTCCTTTATCATTATCCAGCAAATGAAGGGATACAACCTACATCAAAACCCGTTGTAACTTCCTCTTCTTTCTCTCACAGTTTCCTCTCTCAGAATACAATATTCACCATCAACCATAGCCGCGATACATTTCCCTCATAAAAGAGGGTTGCCTTCTAGGGCAAAAAACCCTAACATAATCTCTACCGTTAGATTTGCGACCTTATAATGAACGGTCCAGATTTACAATGAAATTACAATATACTTTTACAAGGCAATTTTTGCTTCAGGGGCTTCGCCCTCGAACCCCCGCTGGGGGCCCACTTGCCCCCAGACCCCCCAGCCAGGGGGATATCCCCCCTGGACCCCGCAGAGGGGGTACCCCCCCTCTGCACTCCCCCGCGTGGAAGAGTGTACATACTTCTGGGGTGTAAATACTTCATGGGGTATAAACACGACTGAAAGCAAGGACCTCTAAATCAGGAAGATAATCAGGCTCCACAAC
>ML787787.1:250129-263412 GCA_009831015.1 Picea engelmannii
AATAAAATAAAACAAATGTAGAAATAAAACACAGAAGACACACAATACAAGAGAGACACAGATTTATGTGGTTCACTCAGTGTGGGCTACGTCCACCAGAGAAATTGCCAGGTCCTTCCTTTATTATTATCCAGCGAATGAAGGGATACAACCTATAGCAAAACCCGCTGTAACTTCCTCTTCTTTCTCTCACAGTCTCCTCTCTCAGAATACAATATTTACCATCAACCATAGCCGCGATACATTTCCCTCATAAAAGAGGGTTGCCTTCTAGGGCAAAAAACCCTAACATAATCTCTACCGTTAGATCTGCGACCTTATAATGAACGGTCCATATTTACAATGAAATTACAATATAATTTTACAAGGCAATTTTTGCTTCGGGGGCTTCACCCCCGAACCCCCGCTGGGGACCCGCTTGCCCCCAGACCCCCTAGCCGGGGGGATAGGCCCCCCGGACCCCGTAGAGGGGGTACCCCCCCTCTACACTCCCCCACGTGGAAGAGTGTACATACTTCTGGGGTGTAAATACTTCATAGGGTATAAACATGGCTGAAAGCAAGGACCTCTAAATCAGGAAGATAATCAGGCTCCACAACCAACAAGATACACATGGGGAATACATCCAAGAAGGTGAGATCGAAGGGATGGATGCCCATTTGGGTAATGAAGGTGAAAACTCAATTGGACATGGAGAAGGAAAGGAAGAAAGCTTGAACTTGGCGGAGACAATTAAAAATTTGAAAAAGGATGTCCAAATCCACAAGGATGATAATGAAAGGATTATGAAATCCAAGGAGTAGCAGGAGGAATTCAACATGAAGTTAATGCAGAGCTTGAACATAATAGAAAAGAAATTGGATAAGGAGAGTGGCTCAAGCAAATTAGGAAGTCACAGGTCTCTTGATGAGAAAATAAGAACAAGGAGTGTTAGTAGACATCACCATCACTCCCCAAGGAATTCTAATAGGAGAGAATATAGCATCTCAAGTGCGTCCCCTGTCAGGAAGCATCAGAAGAGGTCTGGGGTGGATGGACTAAGAGGAGAAATGAACAAAATCAAGCCTCCTACATTTGATGGTGAGCACAAGAAGGATGAATATGTCGTGACATGGATGTTGGGCATGAGAAAGTACTTTCAATTACATAATTACTCCTCACACGCAGAAGGAAGAATTGTTATCTACCAGCTCAAAGGAAAAACATCCATGTGGTGGGATCAACTTATGTAGGTGCAACACATTAAAGAGAAAAATGTTACTTGGAAGGAATTCAAGAAGTATTTTGAAAATAAATACTTGACTAAGAGATACTATGAAAAAAAAATGAAGGAGTTCTTTGAACTCAAGCTTGGGAGTATGACCATTGATGAATATGAAAGAAGGTTTTTGGAGCTGTTAAAGTATGTTTTTTTCATCAAGGATGAGACTGTTAAGATTCATAGGTACTTGAGTGGGTTGCCACGATTCATCAGTGAAAATATACAATATGATGATCCCAAAACATTGGAGGTGACCAAAAGGCGAGCTACATGTCTATATGGTCAACATAAAGCAAGGCCAACTTTCCAAAAATCTTGGGAAGACAAGAAGAAATTCAAGATGGATTAGAGGAAGAAGGGGACTAAGCCACCATTCTTTCAAAACAATCCTCAGGGACAACCAACTTTTAGAGAACCCAGAACAATTGAGACAGGGGGGAAAAGGCCAAGGCAACCACCTATTCAATGTTGGGGTTGTAAAGGAGATCATATGTATAGAGATTGTCCACACAGAGGTGAAAAAGTGAGAATTGTTCACAATGTACAACAAGTTGAAATAGTGGAGGACATGGGAATAAGTGTACCAAGGATCTATGCAGCTCTAGACAATAAGAAATCATAGTTTCAGTCACATATGATTTAAGTGGAAGGTATGATCAACAACCAAACCATCAGTATTTTAATTGATTCAAGAGCTATTCATAGTTATATAGATACTAAGATGGTGGAAAGCTTGCATTTTCCAAGAAGCAAACATGGAAAATCTTGTTTGGTGTAGTTGACTACCAGAGCCAAAAGAAAAGTTAATGAGATGGTTAATTCATGCCTAATGGACATGAATGGATTGAACACTAGGGAATATTTGAATATATTTCTTTTAGGTTCTTATGACTGTCTAATTGGGATGGATTGGTTGGACCAACACCATGCTGTCCTAGACTATCATAACAAGGCATTTACTTGCCTGGATGGAGAAAGGAACCTAAGAACAGTTCAGAGAATTCCCAGGGAAATAACTATCAGAGAAATCTCAGCAATGCAGCGGAAGAAAATTTAGAGGAAATGATGTAAATTTTTTGCAGCTCATATGGAAGAGACATCTAAAGATAAGGTGTCGAATATTGAAGATCATGTCATCCTAAAACTTTCTAATGAAGTACATTTGTATCTCAATGTGTTTGTTGCATTGATGTTGAACTAAATCTTTGGTGAGCTTGATAATACTTTGATTGTCACACCAAAGTGTGGTAAAATTTTGTTTCTAGAATACAAACTCTGAAAGGATCTATTGAAGTCACTAGGCCTCTCAACTTGCATTAACCATTGCTTGGTACTCTATTTCTATTGAAGAAAGAGAAAGAGCCTATTGTTTCTTACAATCTCAAGTTACAAGTCCAAAACCAAGACTAAAACCATAATTTACAGTAGAATTTCGATCACCAGGGTCACCAACCCAATATGAATCAATGAAACCAACCAACAAAGGAATTCCCCCTTGAATTGTAATGTATCCCCAATTGAATTATACCTCGAATATATCGAAGTATCATTTTTGTTGCTTTTATATGGATTTCATGGGGTGTTTACATATATTAGGAAATAAGACCAAAAATAAAGGAAATATTAGGACAAGTGTGAGTAAAATATAAGAGGTTACCGACTAATTGACGGTACAAAGTGGCATCGACTTCAGGAGTAGTACAGGTGGCAACAAGTTTGACTTGAAAATGGAAGAAAGATGGGGTTGGTTTACAATCTTCCATGCGAAAGTGACGAAGAAGGTCACATGCATACTTATATTGGGAAAGTGAAATTCCTTCCTTGGTTTGCAATACTTGGAGGGCAAGGAAATAATGCAAATAGACTGAGTATTTCATTTCAAATTGCTTCTTAAGATTGGATTTCACATGGTTTAAAGTTTAGGATCACTACCAGTGAGGATAAGGTCATCAATATAAAGAACGAGTATTATGATATGGCTTCCTAATTTCATGGTATAGACATTTGGGTCAGAATGCCATATAGAAAAGTTGGTATCAAGAAGAAAGCTATCCATTTTAGCATACGAAGCTTGAGGAGCTTGCTTAATACCATAGAGAGATTTCTTAAGGCGACAAATAAGGTTGGAATCATTATGAACATACCCAAGAGGTTGGTCCATGAAAATTTCTTCTTGTAGATTAGACGAATTTAACATCCATTTGGTGGGCCTCCCATCTATGTGAGGCAACAAGGGATAGAACAAGGAGGATGGAATTCATTTTGGCTACGAGGGAAAATGTTTCAATGTAGTCAATTCCTTCAACTTGAGAGAATCCTTTGGAAACTAACTGGGTCATATGTCTTTCAAAACTTCCATATGATGCATACTTAGTTGTATACAACCATTTACATATGATAAGTTTTCTTCCTTTTGAAAGAAGTACAAGATCACAAGTATCATTTTCCATTAAAGAATGATATTCTTCATTCATTGTTGTGTCTCAATCTAGATGGCCACAAGATTCTGCAAATGTGTCTGGATCACAAGTCTTTGAAACTTGATCCAAAAGAGAGGAGGCTCGTTGGAACTATGAACGTGTATGATGTTGATCTATAGGATCATTGACAAGATCACCACCTACTTCTCGTGTTGAACATACCCATTTGGGAAGCGATGGTGTTGGTGCAGGTTCATGTTCAATGGACTCATTTGGGGGAAAGTGAGAAAGCAAAGGTGAATTTTCACCCCACAATTATCATCTGAAGAAGAAACTCGAATAGGACTAGAAGATGGCACAAACACCAAAGATGACTCACAAGATGAAGATGGAACAAACATAAAATTAGGCTCACAGACCAAGATATATTCATCAAGCTTAACATCTCTCATAATAATTCTTTCATTGGAATGTGGTTGAAGAAGTCTGTAACCTTTGACATCTTCAAAATATCCAAAAAAAATGCACTTCTCACTTTTAAGTTGTAATGCTTTCATTTTCTCATTAGGAATGTGAGTCCATGCTTCACTACCAAATATATAGAAGTGAATTACATTTGGCTTAATTTTAGTCCATGTTTTTTCCAGTGTTATATATTTTTAAAGCCTTTGTGGGAGTGTGATTTACTATGTAATTGGTGCAATTGATGGCTTCAACCCAATAATGAAAATTTAAACTATTAGGTTGGATGATACAATTTTCCATTTCTTTTAATGTGCAATTATTTCTCTCAACAACACCATTTTGTTGTAGTGTACATGAAACAATATGTTACATTTCAATTCCTCGTGTAGTGCGGTAAGTTGTAAATTTCTTGTTCACATATTTGTCTCCATTATTTGTTCTTAATATTTGAAGTTGATGTCCAAATTGTTTTTCGACAAGGGCCTTGTAGGCCAAAAGCATGTCAAAAAATTCACTCTTAAGTTTAAAAAAATAAACCCAAGTGCATCTGGAGAAGTTAGCAATGAAGATTAAGAAGTACTTGAACCTAGAGATAAGGAAGAAAACCACACAAATAACTATGAACAAGTTGTAAGGGGGTTGAGGTGTGCCAAGAGGCACGTTTGTCAAAATTGTCTTGATGTTGTTTGACAGAAACACAACTAACACAAACACCATCTCTACAAGAAACAGGAGGAAGACCAATCACCATATTTTGATTACATAGTTGCTACAAAGAGCGATAGTTTATATGACCAAATTATTCATGCTAATTTTTTCTCAAGTTATCGCCATGAACAATAAAAACTGATTGAAAATATGATGACCCAAAGTTTTCAAATTTGTACAACTTGGTAATATCATCAACAATTACATTTTCTAAAACAAGATTAGAATATTTTAAATCCTTGATTACAACTTGGTGAGGTGGAAACTCTACGGTTTTACCTCACCTGAATGAATGATATGATACATTGATAGAAGGTTGTAGGAAATATTTGCAACACATAATACATCACTGTAATAACCATAATCTAACTGAACTATTCTAGACCCTACAACACTAATATCTATTATCACCAAAAAATATTTATTTGGTGTTACATTAATTAAGAGAAAAAAAAATGGTTTTATCCATAACCATATGATAATATGCTCCATAATCAATAATCCATCGGAAGGATAAATATATGTTTCATTGAAGGAGAAATCAAAAGAAGAAAGTGCATGTCGATGAGAAGAAGAATCAGAAGAAGAAGAATCAAGATTGGTGTTGTGCTTCTTCAATGTTGCCTCTAAGGCTTCCATTTATAAAAACATTAAGACTCTAGATTACCATATGACCCACAAAAATTGCAATTCCTGTTAGTATTCTTACTTTTTTATTCTGGTCCTTTGTTACCATTGGAAGTAGAAGCTAGTTGAAAGGGTTTGGGACCCTTGTTTTTCTTCTTGTTGAACGGATGTTGTTTGCTTGTATGTTTGGTTTTATCTTTCTATTGGTCCACTAAATATTTTTTGGATGTACCTACAATGCTCATCACTCCAAGATGTAAGAGTTTGTCTTGCTCTCTGATTAGAGAATCACAAAAAGACTCAAGAGAGGGTTTTGTGTATGAATCCCCAGAGCTTCTCTGGTGGCATAAAAAGTAGATACAAACAAAGAATATGAAGTACCAAGCTTAGCAAGAATAACATATATACATTGATCATCCTTCATGTCTATTTCACATTCTTTAAATAAAATTCTAAGTGTTTTGAACTTAGATAAATAATCTTCAATGCAAAGGAAATCATTAGGACTTAAATAAATTATCTAATTCTCAAGTTGGTGGGCTCAAATCACATTGTGCTTAACAAATACCTTGTTAAGTTTATCTCAAGCTTCTTATAGGTCATTAATTCCCTGAATATGAAACCGTAAATTAGAATCAGTGGAAATTTCGATTAATCCACGTGCTTCATCATTTTTATTATCCCATTTGGCTTTCTTTTCAGCATTAGTGGGAGTTTATTCTTTTCCCAAGGTAATCTGGTACAATTTTTTACTTTGTAGTACATCCTTCATATGAGATTTCTATGAGAATTAGTTGGTATTGGTAAACAAAATATTACTTGGAGTAACCATATTAAAATATAGAGGTAAGATGGATTCAAAAGCCGAAACTGACTGTCTGGATGGAAAACTCTAAACAAAATATGTTGTTTAAAAAAACAAGAACTAAAAATGAACTTTAGATGTGAAATTTATGCCCCTTTAAAAAAATGCATAAACTTTAGCCAAAGTGCCACATGGCAGGTAGAAGCTAGCTCACATGGTGATGGATGCACAATGAGATGGTTGAGTAAAAAAAAAATCCCCTCATTCTCTAACTTTCCCTATAAGCTCACTTTTACAAATAAGTTATTTATGAAGTGACCCACTTTTATAGAGTAAGTGAGAATTAATTTTACAATGAAGTGATTTTATAAATTAAAGTTGCATGCAAAAAGTAACTAAAAATAAAATATTAAAATTATTTTAGAGTGATTTATTTTTATAATTTAAATTAAATTCATTTTACAATAAAGTTATGAGATAACTCAAGGTTGCATGAATATTTTCAAAATGTAACTTAAAAAATAAAGACTTGCACTGAAAACCTCTTATTAAATAAAACAACTTTCAACAAAGTGAGCTAATGCAAAATATATATCAAATTTGATCAAAAAGTAACTTAAAAAATAAAGACTTGCACTCAAGGCCTCTTATTAAATAAAACAACTTTCAACAAAGTGAGCTAATGCAAAATATATATCAAATTTGATGGAGGAGGTTTTTCTTTTACTCTTTGCCTCGAAGTGTGTGCTTACCCAAAAAAACTCTTGTTTTTTCTTGCAAAAAACTTATACATGGCCACACACTAAAACAAGTGAACTTTCAATTTTTTTTTTTGAATCTCAACAATAATAGGGTTAGATCTCGACTAACTTTCTTGGAAAATGCAATTTTTCTCTTTGTTTTTTATTTGTTAAGCTCGTATAAAGCACATAGCAAAGATCATACGTAGAAAAGAAAACACTTTCCGATATGTTTATGATTTTTTGTGATCACATAGAACACACGAAAAAGAGAATACACAAACCAGAAAGAGTAGCAAACCATAAATAGAAATAGCAAAATTGAAATATTGACTCATTTTTTTAAATGGCGTATTTAGACTTTATACCTTTGGATTTGACAAAAAATGTCATATCTTGGGCAAATAAAAACCTTTTTGAGTGAAATGAAAAATGTTTCCAATTGAAAATATTTCTCTAAATGCAATGGAACAATAAGCTTAATAAAAAAATGCACAAAAATAACAGAACTCAGAAATGCGGCACCACAGGTTCGATATCTCGATTTACAATGAGAGTAGGTTTTAAAATGGGCTTTGATACCATGTTCGAAAAAACTGAGTATTCCCACACAAGAGAACACCTTAAGAAACCACTCACACAACCAAATGAAAGATCATAACACCAATGTTTTTACTAAAACCCTCTAAGAGGGAAATGTTGGTTGTGGAGCCTGATTATATTCCTTTTTTTTTTTTTTAATATTGTAATTTCGTAGTCAATCTGAACAATTCATTTTAATTTCGTAGATCTGACAATAGAAGTCATGTTAGGATTTTTGCCTTAGAAGACAACCCTATTTTATGTATGAGGGAATCATATTGCGGTGGTAGATGAATGTGAATATTGTATTATGAGAGAGGAGATTATGAGAGAAAGAAGAGGAAGTTACGACAAATGTATTGTAGGTTGTATCCCTTCATTTGTTGGATAATAATAAATGAAGGACCTGAAAATTTATCTGGTGGATGTAGCCCACATTGGGTGAACCACGTATATCTGTGTCTCTATTGTATTATGTATCTTTTGTGTTTTATTTCCGCATTTGTTTTATTTTATTGCTCTACGATCATATTTTTCTAACAACTGGTATTAGATTCAAAGGTAACTCGCAGGAAAAGAGGGTTCCTGGTTCTAGTGGGAGCAATGGTGGACGATAGAAAGTTTAGGGTTGAGAAATTTAACGGCCAAAACTATCAGCTATGGAAGATGCAAATGGAATATTATTTATATCAGAAGGATTTATTCCTACCATTGGGTGGAATAGCAAAGAAGTCGGCGACCATGAAGGATGAAGAATGGGAGGTTCTTGACAGAAAGGAACTAGGAACGATACGACTGTTCTTGGCATCGTCGGTGGATTTCAATATTTTGAAATAAAAAACAACGAAGGATTTGATGAAGGCACTTGCTAGACTATATGAAAAACCCTCAACCTCCAACAAGGTATTTATAATGAAGTAATTATTTAATATGAAGATGCTAGAAGGTGGGTTTGTTGCAGATATTTAAATGAATTTAATACGGTTACTCATAAGCTAAGTTCTGTAAAAGTAGACTTTGATGATGAGGTTAGGGCTCTTCTAATATTGTGCTCATTTCCATAAAGATGGAACGTCTTAGTCATGGTTGTAAGTAACTCTGTCTCTTGTTCAAACACTCTGAAATTTGATGATGTTGTTGGTGTTATCCTTAGTGAGGAAATGCGACATAAAAACTCAAGTGAGACATCATGAAACATGTTGATAGTGGAGAACAGGGGAAGACAAAAGGACAAAGGAAATAGCTCATGGAACCACGAGTATTATAGGAAGGGAAGATCCAAATCCAGACTAGGAAATATAGAGTGTTGGAATTGTGGAAAGAAAGGACATATGAAGAAATACTGCAGAGCTCCAAAGAAACAAAGAGATGCACAACATGAGAAACATCAGGAAGAAAATGTAATAGGTGATGTGTTACAAGATGCTTTAATTTTTTCTTTAGATAATATTACTGAATCTTGGGTTGTAGATTTAGGGGCTTCATTTCATGCCACACCCCATAGAAAATAATTTCAAGATTATGTTCAAGGTGATTTTGGATAGGTTTATTTGGGTGATGATGAACCATGTAAAATTGTTGGAATGGGTAAGGTACAAATAAAAAAAAATAATGGAAACCAATGGTTACTGAAAGAGGTGAGACATATACCAGATCTGAGAAGAAATCTAATTTCAACAGGGAAGTTGTCAAGTGAAGGTTGTATATCTATATTTACGGATAAGGTGTGGAAGGACACTAAAGGATCACTGGTAATGACAAAAGGAGAGAAGGTAGGTACATTTTATTTATGTACTGTTAATGCCGACTCTTCTATCTCTTTAGCTTCTATAGGAGTGGATACAACATTGTGGCATCATAGTCTTGGACACATGAGTGATAAGGGGATGCAAATATTTCACAAAAGGAATTTGTTGCCAGATCTTAAACAAGTTGATTTGGATTTATGTGAGCACTGTGTTTATGGAAAAGAGAAGAGAGTCTGATTTATTAGAGACGGAAAATAAATGAAGAGTGAAAGGTTGGATCTTGTGCATACAGATGTATGGGAACCAAATCATGTATCATATCTTGGTGGCACTAATTATTATGTTACTTTTATTGATGATGCAACTAGAAAAACTTGGGTTTATTGCATGCAACAAAAAAATTGATGTTTTTGATACCTTTAAGAAATGGAAATCTTTGGTTGAGAATGTGACGGGAAAGAGGTTGAAGTGTCTTAGATCAGATAATGGAGGTGAATACTGCAGCAAGACATTTGATAATCACTGTTCATACCATGGGATTCGTAAAGAGAAAACGGTTCCAGGAACACCACAAGAAAATGGTGTGTTAGAAAGGATGAACATGACAATCATTGAGTGTGCAAGGTTTATGAAATTACATGCAAGGTTTCCCTTACAATTATGGGAAGCTTATGTAGATATTGTTGTTTACTTAATAAACAAAGGAAATTCAAGTTCGTTGGATGGTGGAATTCTAGAGGAGGCATGGACATTTAAAAATTTAAACTATCCACGTTGATAAAGAAAATAGAACAAAGCTTGAGGTAAAATCAAAGAAGTGTACCTTTATTGGATACTGTGTTAATGATTTTGGTTATCTCTTATGGGAAAATGAAAATCATAAAATCAATAGGAGTAGATATTTGGTATTCAATGAAAAGGTCATGTACAAAGATCAATTGCAGGGAAAGAAATAGGAAAAGAAAAACAAAGAATACATAGTTCTTGATAAAATCAAAGAAAATTAAATTCCAAAGGTAACAAAAAATCAAAATGTACAAAAATAAGATCAGAAAGTACCTCAAACTCCTGCAAGCATTGTTAGAATATATACCAGGTTAAGTAGACCCCCTGAACGATATTCTCTGTCATTGTATTATTTATTGTTGACTGATTCTGGTGAACCAAAAATTTATGAAGAGGCAATGCAAGTAGACACTAAAAATAAGTGGGAGCAAGGAATGAAACCAGAAATGGATTCCTTGGTAAATAACCATACTTGGTTTAGTTGTCTGCAGAAAAAATAACATTGTAGAATAAATGGGTTTACAGGTTGAAGGAAGAAGATGGAGGAAAAAAATGGTACAAGGCCAAACTTGTTGTAAAAGGGTTTGCACAAAAGAAAGGTATATATTTTGATGAAATGTTTTCTCTTGTTTTTAAAATGACTGATTAGGACCATTTTAAGTCTTGTGGCAGTAGAATATTTGCATATTGAACAATTAGATGTAAAACCAACTTTTCTCCATGGGGATTTGGATGAAGATATTTATATGCAACAACCACATAGGTATGAGGTCAAAGGGAAGGAGAATTTGGTATGCAGGTCGAAGAAGAGCTTGTATGGCCTAAAGAAATCTCCAAGGAAGTGTTATTTGAAGTTTGAAAGGTTTATAACAGAACAAGGTGATAATATATGTCATTTTGATCACTGAGTTTATTTTAAGAGGCTAGAAAATAGAAGCTATATTATCTTGTTATTGTATGTAGATGTCATGCTTGTTGCAAGGTCTAACATGCATGGTATAAATGTGATCAAGAAGAAATTAGCTAATTCATTTGTGATGAAGGACTTGGGTGTTGCAAAGAAAATCCTTGGTATGAGAATAACAAGAGACAAGAAAAATCGCAAATTGACATTGTCTCAGGGTGAGAACATAGAGAAGGTGTTGGAGAGGTTTAGAATGCGGAATGCAAAACCAATTAGTACACCTTTGTCCATAAATTTCAAATTAACCAAGGAAATGTGTCCCAAGGCATAGGAGAAGATGGAATACATGTACAGGGTCCCTTATTCATCAATAATTCACAGCTTTATGTATGTGATGGTGTGCACACGACCAGATATTGCACATGCAGTGAGAGTTGTGAGCCGGTATATGAAAAATCTAGGTAAAGAACATTGGGAGGAGGTAAAGTGGATTCTCAGGTATATGAGAGGTAATAGTACTCATGCATTATGTTTTGGAGGTTCAGACATTGTTCTATAGGGATATGTTGATTCAAATATGGCAGGTGATAAAGATAGCAAGAGGAACACCACAGGGTATGTTTTTATTGTAGGTGGAACAATAGTAAGTTGGATTTCAAAACTGCAAAAGGTTATTGCACTTTCAACAACAGAAGAAGAGTATGTTGCTGCTACAGAAGCTAGTAAATAGATGATTTGGTTACATAGGTTATGGAGGAATTGGGAAAGTGGAAGGAGAATAGAAGGTTGTACTGTGACAGCCAGAGTGCCATTCATATTGAAAAGAACTCAGCCTTCCATTCTAAGACTAAGCATATCTATCCCAGGTACCATTTCATACGATCCATTTTGGAAGATGGACAATTGAAGTTGGAAAAGATACATACTAGCCAGAATCCCGCATACATGTTAACAAAGGTAGTAACTATGGAGAAACAAAGTTCCTGCTCAGTTTCAGTTGGTCTTCAAGCATGAAGGTGAAGATGAGAAATTTTCCAGGTCCAGGGTGGATCATAGTCCAGCAGGTACAAAAACATTGTAATTGTTGTGATCAATCTCCAAGTGGGAGATTGTTGGTTGTGGAGCCTGATTATCTTTATATTTCATATGTAGGTAAAATAAAATGTAGGATACACAATTCATATATTGTAATTTCGTAGTCAATCTAAACCGTTCATTATAAGGTCATAGATCTGATGGTAGAAGTTATGTTAGGGTTTTTTCCCTTATAAGGAAACCCTCTTTTATGTATGAGGAAATTGTATTGTGGTGGTAGATGAATGCGAATATTTTATTCTGAGAGAAGAGACTATGAGAGAAAGAAGAGGAAGTTACAATGGATGTGTTGTAGGTTGTATCCATTCATTTGTTGGATAATAATAAAGGAAGGACCTAGAAATTTCTCTAGTGGATGCAACCCACATTGGGTGAACCACATATCTTTGTGTCTCTATTATATTGTGTATCTTCTATTTTTTATTTCCGCATTTGTTTTATTTTATTGCTCTATGGTCCTACTTTTCTAACATGAAACAATCCACGACCCAAGCCAACATGGCCAGTTGAGGCAATATATTAATGAAACAAAAAATTGTGCATAAGAGTTTCTCACAATCAATCATCAAAAAATGACTCTCCATTCTCTTTAAATAGAGATCATGGACCAATTAGGTGTTAATCCATAGATCAATGTAGCCATTAAGATCGAGGAGAATATGAGCCACCAAATCACTCTATGTCTAAAACATATCATGATCATCGGATTACATAACTACAAATGCATACTAATCCATACTAAAGAAGCACAATAAATAAACACACTTTTACCTAAAGATACATTAGAGTAAAAGACAACACAATTCCTACCACCCCCTTTCCAAGCAAGATGACAAAGAAAAATGGGCTTTAGGAAATGTATCTTTTGTGGAAAAGAAAGCCATGAATAATCACATTATTACTATAAATTAACTATGTTAAGTGAAAAATGAGAAAACACCACATAAGTGTTTCTCCCTCTACCAAAGTAGGTCATGGAAAATCTAAATCTCTTTCTGCCACTTCTAGTTCTTCATCCTCAATTCCCTCAATGGATTTTAGATTTTGGTAATGTTATCCCCAACTCCTAGGGATAACTAAGGAGATGATGTCTCGAGGCCCTTAGGTTGCAGACATGTATTACCGAGAGATAGCTTGACCAA
>ML787788.1:26261-62950 GCA_009831015.1 Picea engelmannii
TCCTTCAAATGCTTGGGGAAAGTATTGCCTCTCCTCCTTAGCTCTTCTTCCTTACACCCCTTTTTCTCCATTTTCATTTTGTCATAATATCGATGGGTCCCTTATAGGTCATTATCTCAAGAAAGACCCTACTTGAGATAACCTCTACCTAGTTAGGACCAACTATCACTTCTTTGGTCAGTTTTCCAAGATGTCCCCCTTAACGGTCACATTCCATAGCTCGCAACTATGGAGCCCCTCCAAATGGTGACATCATATCTTCCTTTGATCCTCTCTCCTCCACTAGTACCATTGGTATTTTTCACCTCTACGCTTTCATTGAACTTAGGTTGATGCATGTCACCTCCTACGCTTGAATAAAATACCTCATTGATGTATGCCACCTCTCATTCTTGCACTAAATCTAAGCTATCATGTGTTTTTTTTGTACTTTTGATGACTCTATATTACTAGTTTATGATGCCTATTATGCTCACGCTCTCCATATTATCGTATTTCACATGGGACTCATGCTATGTCCTTGACTAGTGTATGGCGCCTTAATGACTACAGAAATCCTAGAACAATGAAATACACTTGTTACGCTCACTTTAACTCCAAGTTGCCATATGTTACATTTATTCTTGTGATAACCCTATATTAGAGTGTGTTTCCTCTCTCGCTCATTCTCACTCTTAGTTGGTTTATGTCAACTCACGCCTTTTTCCAATTTCATGTCAGTGTCATCTACTTCTTTCTCTTGCCTTTGTTAGAACTAACCTAACACCACAACCTCCCCTCTTTACCTTTTCATCTATCCTCCATCCTTTCCATAAGAGATCAAGTTGCTAATCCTACCTCACTTGTGGTAAGATGCCAACCTCTGTGAATTGGGTATCTAGCTAAACATGTTCCTACACCATCCTACCTCACGTATAAGTAAGTGAAAGTATCTCCTTGTCACTCTTAATCTTATCAATGATTTTATAGTTGAGATATTATTATTGTTAGACTCACTCATGGTTTACTTACATGTTATAGTTATTGTTCCATTAATATAGTAATCAGAAATTGCTCATCTCTAATCTCTTAATTTAGCCATTGCATCATTTACATTATAGTTAGGATTATTTCTTTTTATTTCATTATTTACATTTCATAGTTTAGTTTCTATCATTCTTATGCAGTGATAAATTCACTTGTTCCCCCATGTCAAAATTGTGTGTTTAACATGCAATGTTTGTCTACCAATCTTTCTTTCTCATTTGTCTTATACTTGCCTAACATTACACTAATCCACATGGCACACCTTGTAGTTTTACCTTACACAAATTCTCAAGGCATAGGGATCTTCACTTGTATGTCATGGGATATATAGGCCTAGTTGATGGAGGATTCCCTCACAACAACAATGTATCTCGTGTACATTGCAAAGACCCTCATATTACCCCTATATAATTTCTTGCATTGCTCATTCTTTGCATCTTGCAATTATTCGCATCTTATGGATAGAAGTTCCTATAAGGTGAGGTAAAATGTATAGAATCTCATATGTTCATAAATTATCTAGGATTCGTTATTTGGTTACTAATGCCCTTCAATCCTCCCTAGCTCATTATAAATCCCTCTAGGATCACCATCAAGGCTTTGTCTTGTTTCAAATTGGTGACTGACTTTGGTTGTATATGGACAAACAATGTTTTAAGGGGTAGCATCATAAGAAACTCAAGCCTATTTGATATTGTCCCTATATTTTTCTTCAATATATTAATGACAATGGTTGTCATGAATATTTCCCTTCCTTGCTAGACATCCATAATATCATTTATGTCAATCATCTCAAGCTATATGAGCCATCTATTCTGGAAGAGGAAGTTCAAGTCTGCCACTTAGCAGATATTATCCATACACTAGTGGACCTGCACACCTGCTACACTTGTCATCAATGAATTACTTCATATATTGTTGAATGCCAAGGTCACTATCCCACTTAGGACAAATCACTATCCTAAGTTGTTTTTAAAAAGAACTTCTTGCATCTTGTTGAGAAAGTAGAGACATTGTAATATGGCATTACCATATTAAAATGTAATATGGTAATACCATATTACATTGTAATATGGTAATACCATATTACATTGTAATATGGCAATACCATATTACATTGTAATATGGCGTTACCATATTACAATGTAACATGGTAATCCCATAATACATTGTAATATGGTAATACCATATTACAATGTAATATGGTAATATGGCATTGCCATAATACAATGTAATATGGTAATAACATATCTCGTGTATTTTTTTTTTAACTTAAAGGACACGTCGCAATATCGACGATAGTTCATCGGAAACCAATTTTAATTTTGGAACAAGCATGGCAATAGAGACGAAATTTCATCGCAATTTTCCATGGTTTTGTGTTGCACATACAACATCTGCGTCGTAAGTTTTGCCTTGGCATAAATTTTGTCACTATTGCAACGCTTTTGCGTCACAACTTTCCACAATTGTTTTTACATTGCCACGGTTTTTCATGGTAATTGCGACAAAGTTTTGTTGTGATTGCAACGATGTATAAGGTTAACCTATATTTATGGTGATGACACATGGAGAGCTAATTTCGTCGTTGTTTCCACGAACACCTGGTTCATGGATATAGGGACGAAAAATAGTCTTGGCTTTCGTGGAAATTGCGACGGATAAGTGTGGCAATAGAAACAAAAAAACGTGGAAAATTTGGTCATATGTACTACTGAGAGGTGATGGGGTGAGCAATATTAGAGAAGCCTACTATGAACCTTCTGTAGTAGCCAACTAATCCCATAAAATATCTAACGTCTGACAAATTTTTGGGTGTTGTCCATCCTCTAATGGCTTCAATCTTCTCTGGATCTACTGTTATTCCTTGCTTTGAAATAATCTGTCCCAAGTAATGGATCTGGTTTTTCTAAAAAGAACACTTACTCAACTTTGTGTACAACTGATGTTCTCTCAGTACTTGCAATACCAATCTCAAGTGATGTTCATGCTCCTCTTCATACTTAGAATAGATAAGTATGTCATCTAGGAATACTATGACAAACTTGTCAAAATAATTTATGAATATGCCATTCATTAAGCACATGAAGACAGCTGGTGCATTGGTCGGTCCAAAACGCACCACTACAAATTCATAATGCCCATAATTGGTCCTAAAGGTTGTCTTATGAATGCATTCTTCCTTGATTCTTACCTGATGGTATCCTGCCCTCAGGTCAATCTTTGAAAATATCTTTGGTCCTCTTAGCTGATCAAATAGGTCATCAATTCGAGGTAGCGGATACTTGTTCTTTATAGTGTACTTGTTCAGTTGTCAGAAGTCAATACACAACCTCAAGGTTCCATCCTTCTTTTTGATAAAAAGTACTGGTGCTCCCCAAGGTGAAACACTTGGATGGATGTACCCTTTTCTCAAAAATTCCTCCAACTACTTTTGTAATTATTTTATCTCTGGTGTGCTCATTCTATAAGGTGTTTTTGGCACCGGGGCAACTCCTAGCACTAAATCAATTGAGAAATCTATCTCCCTTCTTGGTGGCAATCTGGGTATTTCTTGGAATACATCTTCAAATTCTTGTAGCACCGAGAAATCTTCAAGGCTTGGCCCCTTTGTATCAACTAGCTCCTCCACATGGGATGCATACGGTTGACATCCTTTTCTAAAACACCTTTTCATTTGTAAGGCTGAAATCTCCCTTATAGAGATGGGTCTTGGAACTCCTTTCACAGTGCTCTGTTTTCCATTTCCATCAAGACATGTAAATGTCTTGTTGTGACAATCTAGGACAACATGATGCTTGTCCAACCAATCCATCCCAATTAGAATATCATAAGACCCCAATGGTATGACGTTTAGATCAGTACTAGTATTCACGCCATTAAGACTTATGGAACAACTTATGACCATATCATGGATTCTTCTTTTGGTTCAAGTGGCTAACTGAACCAAAATTGTTTTTCCAAGCTTACTTTTCTCCAAATGTAATCTATCCACTATCTTAGGGTCAATGTAACAATGGCTTGCTCCTAAATCAATCAAAATAGAAACAGGTTGATTTATGATCTTACCTTCCACCTAATTCATATTGGACTGGTACTCTGCTTGTCGATCATTTAAAGATGCATAGATTCTCCCCATATCTCTGACTGTTGTAACCTCTTAGATGTTGTGCACGGTCTTCGCTCTGTCCTTTCTGTGTGGGCAATCCTTGTATAGGTGATCTTCCTTGCATCCCCAACATTGGATTGGTGGTATTCCCCCTTTTCCCAAGGATTCTTCCTTCTTGAAATCCTCCTTAGCATACTGATCTTGGTTATTTCTATTAGGCTCATTCATATTGAAGGGAGGTTTGAATCCTTTCCTCCTCTGATCAGAATTCACATTCTTCTTGTCCTTCCAAGGTTTATGTAGGGATTTTCTTCCTTGGACTTGCTCATACAAGTTCTTATCATTCATGATGGCCTCAGTAAAGGTCTTGGGTTCATCATACTTGATATTTTCCTTATAGAAGGCTGGAAATCCACTTAGACATCTCTGTATTTTCACTTTCTCATCACCGAACCTGACATACTTTAACAATCCCAAGAACTTCTTCTCGTATTCTTCCATAGTCATGCTTACCAACCTGAGTTCAAAGAACTCCTGCATTTTCTTGTCATAGAAATGCTCTGAGAGGCACTCCTTCTTGAAGTACTTATTGAACTGTTTCCAAGTGATCCTACTTTCATTAACATGTTCCACTTTCTTCAGTTGGTCCCACCACACTACATCTTTCCCATGTAAATGGTAGGTGGAAATCCTGGCTTCCACGTTTGATGAATAGTTATGCAACTGAAAATATCTTCGGAGCCCAAGAAACCATGCTTCGGCATCATCTTCCCTTTCTCTTTCACCATTGAAGGAAGGTGGCTTGAGCTTCCTCATCTCTCCTTGAAAACTATCTATCTCTTGCTTCCTTCTCTGGTGTCTGACATGAGACACTTTTGGGCTGCTTATGGGATCATCCGATGCATAAAACTTCCTTCCTGAGTAAGGAGGTGAGTGACGTCCATGAGCTATGTTGGCACCTCTGGAATAACTAGCTCTTCCACAAGCATCTCCTCTTTCCTGACACCTGCCTTTTTCCTCTTGTCTTGAGTTTGATTACTTCTTCATTTTCCACTGAAACTGATTTAAACTCTGCAACACTCGATCATTTATCTGAATTTTCTCTCTAATCAGTCTCTCATTGTCTTCTTTGTAGTTCTGCACCTCCATCTTCAAGCTTCTTACCGTTTCTATGAATGTTTCATGTTCTCCTTTTTCCTTGCGTCCATTGGACTATGTATCTGCATTATCGATTCTGGTATTCTAGCCTTCAGCCTCCTTTTCATGACTAGAGGTTCCCTCACCTTCTCCCATTTCCTCAATACACATCCTAAGATGATGCGCTTAAGCCTCTTAATTCTGCAAAATGTGCAAGCAACCATTTTGTTATAATTATGCGTATGATAAACAAAATTGCCAAATCATGCCACATGTCTCTTTCTTGTTTATGGAGATCATATCCCCATTCTCCGAAAATAATAGTGTCATGTTATCCCTGGCTCACACAGAGTTCACCCTGTGCAGGCGCTTCCTTCAAACCATCTCCCAGGTGACGACAACTAGAAACCGCGGCTAAATCCTCCCTTAGCACTTTTTTGTCTCGGAGACAACCAATTCGGCCCTTAGCATTCCTTCCTTAGATCTCAACCTACATATGACCAAGTCCATGACCTTGTGCTTATCTGAAAAAGAGCTTGTCCAGAGCTTCAGGACTTCAGAGCTTTTAGCCAGGACCATATCAACGGTCCTTGTCCTCTTTCGCATTAACGATCGAGATATTCTTCAGGACTCCACGCTTCAGAAGTCTCAAATTTTCTTTATTGCCTCCTCCCGATATGCCTTTACCCGGGGTTCCTGATATGCTGATAGGTGTCCTCCCACAGATCAACGGTTGTGAATCATTTCGACATTTCGAGCTTCAGAAGTTTCAAACTTCCCTCCTACACTTTCTCCCTGAGTGCTTTTACCTGTAGTCAATGATCCCTCAACACGTGTCCTCTGGAATCAATGGTCGATATATACTCTAGCCTTCGGGAATTTTCAACCCAACCATCCTGTCACCTCCTTCCCTTCTGAAGTGCCCGGTCTTCCGGATTGCATGATCTATTGCCACGTGGCGAAATTTTCAAAGCGGACACGTGGCCCAATCAGGTGGGTGACACATGTCATGTTCTAATCAAATTTTCAATGTTCCAAATGCCCAAAACTTACTGACACATGGAACACATCCCATGTGTCCACATCATCCCCAGTGATGTCATCATGCCTTATCACTTTGGCTCTTCAGGCTTCGGGGCTTCTGGAGTTTTCAAACTAGCACACTTCCAATTCTCCCGAACTCTGAATTCCCAAACTGGCTAATCTATCGCCACGTGTCCTCCTGGATAAAACAACTAGGTTTCACTTCAGGTCTTCACCCGGAGTCCGTGGATCTTCTCCACGTGTCCTCCTCAATCTGTTGGCTATGATTTCTTCGGGGCTCCGAACTTCAGAGATCTCAAACTTCAACCTTTTTCCTGGAAAATATTTTTATCCGAAGTTTCCAATCTTCTGACGTGTGTCCCTTGCGGATCGATGACCATGATTCCTTTGGGACTCTGGACTCCAGAAATCTCAAATTTCAAACTTATTTGGCCCCACTAGATTTTATACGAAGTGATGGATCTAGTGACTTGTAGCTCTCAACAGATCAATGGTTGAGATCTTCTCGGATCATCAGACAGTCAAGGTTTTCTCTAAATCTTCGGCTCTCTGGGCTTCAGGAGTCTCAAACCTCAACTGAAAATATCTCGAATGGATTCCTCTGGAGTTACTAATCTACTGACACGTAACCTTTAGGTGATCAATGGTCAATATCTAATTCAGACGATCCGACAGTCGACATTTACTTCAGGTCTCTGGCTCTTTGGGCTTCAGGAGTCTCAAATATCAACTTCTCCTCGCTTTCTCTTTCTCGAAGTGCTTTCACCCGGAGCACGTGATCAGTTGATGTGTGTCCTCCTATGGATCGACGGTCGCCAACTACTTCAAATATTCATAGTTTCAATGTTCGAGCCCTACCTATCACATCGTTGCATGCCTTTAAATTTGTGGGGGCATGCATCGACATTTTGGAGTAACCCGCTTTTCACCCCACAATTATCCTGATGCTGACACGTAACACCCCAAGGAAACTGTGGTTTGGATTGTGGGACCGCCTTGGGAAATTATCTCCCATGCAACTCGGTTCCCCGCAATGCCTGTTGGTCGTTGATCTCTCTCTCCAATGGGATCCGACGGTCATGACCTTAACCTTGCTTCCTTTTCATCAGATGACCCCTGTTTACCTATCCTACGATCCAATGATCTCGGATCTCCTTGATCCTACTGTGTCGATCGTTCCCAAATTAAAAAGGCATGGTCACGATCCTTCGAACCCTCACAAAGGTTCTATGACATTCTGTCTTCTGCGTAGCATCTACAATGCCATTCCTCCTGAGATTTTCAACTTCATTGTCAGAGTTCGATCTCGACCATGAGATTCTGACCAACAGACCCGGCCCAATGTTTCAACCAGAAGCTTTGATACCAATCTGTAACATACCCATCCACCCATAGGCTGGGTACGCTACCTGCAAGTCCGCCCTTGGAATTATTTCTCATGATGACCTTCTTTATTTATTAAGGTTGCATAAAATAACAAATTTAACGACATGCACAACAATATCCAACAAGCATGCAAGATCTAAAGATTATGTTAAATGATAATTAAATATACATAGCGAAAACGCATTCATATACATGATAGTAATATCAAGACAGACAACACTTATCTTTATGAAAGATGACACCGACTGGTTGCATACCAAGGACGTTCCACCCAACCCTAGACACCACTACTCTAAATCCCAACAATAGTGTCACCCCTGAGCCAGGGCTATGAATCCATAAGGACGTTTCCAGAGTTTAATTAGGTTCCCAAACCAGTTATCTCTCAAGCTCTCACAGGTTTCCCAACACCCACAAAAATCCAAGTACCCAGCTCTCTTCTACCCAGCCTATGCCACCCAAGAGAATAGACCTCCACTCTTCTCTGCCACACAATCCCTCAGGCAGTCCTTCTCCTTCCTGTCAGGGCTTCCAGCATAGCTGGTCGAGAATCTCAATGTTGGAACTCTCAGGACTCACAGTTTTGAGCAAAACAGGGCACATGCCAATGCATTTTAGACATCCATGCCCTAGGTCATGGCTGGATCCAACCAGCGACCCCTACAAAAATTTTGGGTTCTATTATTGAAAGCATTGTCTGTTCAGATTCAAATATGAGTTTCCTTCTTGTTTCTACACCTGGATCTTTATCCCCTATAGTTTCATTTTCAAGGTGATTCGTTTGAACTCTTTTTTATGGTGCTTTTAGCAAGGGTGTTTCTTCTTCATCCTTCTCATCATCAATTTGTGGTTCATTCTCTTGTAGTTATAGAATTGACTAATCCTCCTAGGATGGCATTGGTTGTTCTTGAATTGTCATTACAAATCTTCTTTCTGGTTGTGTTTGTGGGAGTAGTATAAGGTGCAATGTACCCATCTTATACATATTTCTAGATATCACAACCCAAGGACATTATATAGCCTTTCATCCTCACACTCCAAAGTGCATAATCATTCCCTTTGAAAAAATGTGCTCTGGTGGAAGACATTCCTTCTTGTTGATCCATAGGATTATGTAGAATCTACCTTTCAGTTATTATACCACGTTGAAGGCACCTTATCGAATACCAATTGTTGGAATATGGTTTTAATACAGAGGGGGGGATGGGTGAATCAATATTAATAACTTTGAACAATATTTAATTATTTATTTATCAACTTTATTGATTAGCAAGAAACTTCAGAAATAACATCAATAAATATAAACTCAAATTACAAATTACAAGTTTTATATGAAGATTGATTTAGATAACCAGCTCTAGGAGACAACAATCCCCTTGTTTAGGGCATGAACCCTAGGAAGCACCAACTCCCTTTTTTTAGGGAACCAATCCTAGGAAGCACCAACTCCTTGGTTTTAGGGCTCCAACCCTAGGAAGCACCAACTCCCTTGTTTTAGGGAACCAAACCTAGGAAGCACCAACTCCTCGTTCTTACACTTTAATTAGCAAAGGATACTAATCCTTCCTTGATCCTCCCTTCCACCCTCAATCCATAAGTATCTTTGTTTTTATTCCTTGGACTCTGCACTTGCTTTTGATCTTCTGATTTAGACCATATAGACACTTTATTCTCACCATTATTTCTAATTTATATAGTCTTCCAACTAGTGTGAATTTGAACCATTGCATCTTTTGACAATGAAAAATTGTACCCTTTCATTAACATAAATTAACTTCTTCCTTTATTTAAGTTTAAGTAATCAGATGACTTTGGTCTTTCTTCAATATATTTTAATAGGAAACTATATTAAGAATAAGATTCTCAAATGGAATTTGTAGGTAGGCTTCTTTATCTTTGTGGACACAATGGGAAACAAGCTTCTTAGCCTCTATCGATTACAGTAATGGTGTTCTTCTCGGGTTTCCTACATAAAACAAAGTTAAGCCTCATGCATTTTATCTTTCCTTTATGCGACCTCGGGTTAAGTCTCTATTACAAAAGGTGCTTTTTTTGATATTTGGCTCTAAGTATCTAGTTGTGAACCCCTTTCTTCTATGTGACCAAAACCCATGACCAAACGAAATTCCAACAGGCGCTTATCCGATGTTAATTAGATAAAAAATTCAGATATGATCAAGTGTTGAGTGGATGACCTTGGTTTATCTAGGTGCTTTAGAAATATATACGGTTTGGATTTAATCAACCATTGAGTGGACGGTTCTCATTCATTTCAAACAAGGACTTTACTTACAATCATTTTGTGTGATGGGTTTGCGGACTCGCGAACTTGCAGACTCGCATGTCTTCTCAGGTATCATCAGAATGCATGTCCCAACTTTCACAGCCTCCAATATGAACCTATACTTAGAACTATTTTATGTGACATGTTCATGAACTCTTGGAATTGTGGACTCACATGTCTTCTTTGGTTTCATCAAAATTCACTCTCAACTTCCGTAGCCTCAAAGATGAACCTATACTTAGAAGTTTTTTCAAGTGTTTTTTCTTGGGTTCATGGACTCTCATAATCACAGATTCATATCTCTTCTCAGATGTCATCAAAATGCAAGC
Source organism: Picea engelmannii (assembly GCA_009831015.1). Taxonomy (NCBI): domain Eukaryota; kingdom Viridiplantae; phylum Streptophyta; class Pinopsida; order Pinales; family Pinaceae; genus Picea; species Picea engelmannii. The sequence goes on from ML787788.1 coordinate 36,577, forward strand.
TCAAATTTTGTTGCCTCCATAATGAGCCATACTTAGAAATTTTTAAGTGATATAGATAGAATGTGATACTTAGAGATTTTTTGGTTTCTCAGAAGACTTGCAAAAAGTGATTTGAGCCGTCTGATTATGATTTCATTTTGATCCAACGATCTACATCATTTATTATTTATTTATCGTCTGATCGTGCTCTTATTTTGATCCAACGATCAACATTTTTCTTCATTCTTTACTATTGTAGTATAACCAGATACTTGTCTCCAATGATCATAAAAGTGATGGAGTTCCATAGTATGATTGGCTTTGATCTACAGTTGAGGATTATCACTCCCAATATGACGGTTGGGACTTAATTTCTCCCATCCTTTGGTTCCACTTCAATCTGGCAATCTTGGATTGTTCTAAAAACTACATCAACGGACATGATTCCTCCTCAACCCGTTTTGCTTCTACGCAATATCTGCCATGCTATTTCTCTTGAGATTTTCTTTCCTCTTGCATGTTCTTTTGCATAAATTTTTCGATGGTTGACATAAATGAAAACTAATCTTCGAACACCCTTTTCCTTTGAAATCATTTATCACCACCAGAATAATCCATTGTGATAAAATTAGTATTTATAGGCCCAACAAATATTTGTATGGAGAGGTGGAACAAAAAATAACCTTTTTCTGGCATTTCCATTGTTCGTTTGATTTCCTCTCGATCAATAACCCAACTTTGAATGCCTTCCAACTCCTAACTTTTGGATGATAAACACTCCTTCATCCTAGCTTCTTCCCCTCTCTGGGCTATTCCATCCACCATATGAACCCTACAATTCCAAATTCTCTCCTCCTTTCTTAGACTTACCTTCATCTTGTTTGTCTCCACTCTGCCATTACCCACCTAAGAATCATCTTCTATGGGAGATACCTTGTCAATACTATATGTGTCTGACTAAAAGCCTCTAGACTTATCACATTTTTTACCCTATATCTTCCCTTTTTCCATATTTTCTATCTATTCTAGCATAATAAAGACCATCCAAGGAATATTTAGGTAAAAAATTATTTTATTTTTAATTGTCCAAAATCAACATTTTAAAATAGTTAAGTTTGGATTTTTTCAATTTTGTTTACTAGAAAAATTCAATTCTTGTAGTTTCTCCGTCATCGATATATGTGCAGGCCAAGCTATGAGAAATGAAGACTTGGATTTTGTTCCTTACCTTCATGGCATGGATTTTTTCCTCCACGATGTGTGAAATTGAACCAGAAGCATGCCAGTCAATGCACGATAAACTTGGGTACCCGACAACAATTTTTACAGCAAAAACATTAGGCAACGATCTCTAGACACGATTTATGGATTGGTGAGGACGAATTTGGTAATTATGGGACATGGGTTTTATGTAGAACATTCCCAATTAGGTGACATGATGAAATTTTTTCCAAAAAAGGTGTAATTTGGGAGATTTGGATCTTTTTCTAAAGATGTAAAACCTAGATTTTATGTGTGGCCATTTTTTCACATGGATTCAAACTGCCCATCAAATCATATAGGAAATCGCTCATTCTGAGCTCGACCCGGTTGAAATGGAAAGTTTTTTGTTGAGTCATCAATCTTTGGGAGATATTTGAGCCTAAGTAGTTTTCTTTCATTTTGTATAAATTCCCAAGAGCTAGACTGTAATGGGGAGGATTTCATAATTCATAATGAGGGATTGATTACTGTTCTTGATACATAAATTATTAAGTGTTGTATATGTTTCCATTATTAATACAAAGTGGCTTTGAAGTTCTTCAATCAAGAGTTTCAATTGTGTGTGCAAGCCAAGGCTTGGAGGCCCCCAAACCAAGGCATACACACTCATTTTCCATATGTATATAACTTTGTTTTAATGTACATCCCTCATACCTATTTTTGCTTTATTTAATTTATGTTATATATGTATATCGGTTCTCTATTTATATTGCAACAAGTATTTCTTTCAATTAGCAACTATATTTAGTTTCAAATTTCAAGTTTAACAATGCTTGATTGGACAAAAGTTTGAGGATCCTAACAAAATGTTGTTGCATGTCCTTGAGCCACCTGAGGGAGTGAGCCAAAGACAATACAACCAAAATTTATACTAGTAGAGGCACTAATGCATGTTTAATCAACCATTTAGAATTGAATCAATTATGCTTTCTTTCCTTAAACTAGTTTCCCATTCAAGTATGTGTGCATAGCATTTCTTCCTTGATCAATAACCTACATAAGTGAAAAGAGAATTGTTGTGTGGACCTTTCTCAAGGAATATTTCACCTCACGACATGATATTCTTCCTGTGTAATATTTTGTATTCTAGATTGGGAATATTAGTTACTTTCTTGTTGGATTGATTAATTAGAATTTTGCTTTACATTGCAATAGTTTAAGTAGAGATGGAATTTATTTTTGAAGGAATTAGATTTAATTATATTCTTTTCATTATGCATGTGTGTTATAACCTTCTTTCAAAACCTTTATCCTCACTAGTTGATAGAGTATTGTTGCAAATAACTCACAACCAATGGCATATATCACTTTTCGGTCTAATTTCCTACCAGTGGAAAAATGATAACCTAAGGTTGAAAGAATTATATTTCATTTGAAGTTTCAAATATTAGGATAGATTGAACTTTCAAGATTTCAAAGTGTAGTTGATGATCATCTTCAAGTTTGGATTTCCTTCTCATTTTGTGTTTTGAATCTAATTCCCTCACATACAATGATTGTGCCTCAAAAGTTTACGGACTTCTGGATTGATAATTTAATGTCCTAATTTATGCAAGTAAATTAGATCAACATACCTCTTTCTATTTTCTCCTTGTATTGAGGGGGTTTTTAACCATTTTTTTCCCATTCCCTCTTTCCTTTTAAACTAGGACATTGCTTCACCAAATGTCCATGAACATGCCACTTTGTGCATTTGAAGGGTATTTTTCAATTATCCACAACCAAGTTGTATTTTATTTTGCCCATTTCTAAATCCACTAAGTCTAGTATCCCTTCTCTTAGGTCCATATCCACTATGATCCTTGCAACTACACAATCAATTTACAAGAATGTGTTATATTTAAAATATATGAAAGCCCCTACTCTATTTCCTATTTCCTCCAACACCCTTTTTCTAAATAGCTCCATCGGAATACATGGAAGGAGAACCCATACTAGTTGTGTGGTTCTTTTCTCCATTCTAGGGTAAAAACTTAGATTATATCTTCTAAGATCCAAATATGTCAATCCCCAACCATTCTTTTTCAAGATTTCCTGATGTCCTCCCATTCTTGAATTAAAAAAACTAACAACCTTTTTACTAGAGCATGGTATATTGGTCTATAAATTTGTTGGTTCTATGACAGACCCAGGGTATGTATGTAAACATATTCAATCTTCCAAAGGAAGGAAGTCTCACCCATTGAGTATTGTGAAAAGTATTAAATATTTAGTGGGGGAATATTTTCCATTAGTTAATATTTAGTCTCATTTATTCAAGCCATATTCAAGCTAACACAAATTAATGCATGTATAGTTAAGACAATGCCATATTGTTAAGTTCTTAGATATGAATATAAAAGAAAACCTTAAATCCAACAAGAAACTAAATAATTCACTAAAAATAATAAATACAAGAGATGTAGAGAGAAAACCCTTGATGTAGGGTAACACCATATATTAATCCTTATGGAAGGATAACACTCCTCGATCAATTCTTGCTACATTCACAATATTATTCACTATGGTCATTACATTGCTAACACTTCTATATATAGTGTTAACTATCTTCTAAGAACATTCTAGAGAAGGAATATTCTATTAGGTGGAACCTTCTAGTAAGCTTTCTCACGTTTATTGTCTTCACACTATTACATGGGCCTTATTTACTGAAATGGACTCCATACATAACAATACATAATACACAACTATTATTATTCCTTTTGGGTACCTCTCTAGGTACCCCATATTACCTCCATAAGTATATTACATTACATATCCCTTCGCATATTTCATCCTCAAAACATGGGAAGCAACCATACAATATGGTTGGCTAAGCAATGTATCCATATGGTACTAGGCACTAGAATTCATCCATCCTAGTGAAATGTGAACATGGAGTCCAAATGCTTCTGTTCTACCTTGATTTAGAATCTAATTTCTCCTTATTCTACTACTTTGATAATTCCATGCATTATTGTTATGCCTCCATGTGCCTCTCCATTGGTTTCTTTTATGGTGCCACGTGTTTCCATAATAAGTTTGTTGATGTCCACACTGTTTCCTTGCTAGATGTTGCTTCTCCAAGAGGTGTGGGCGGTGATATACATCTATCTTAGTAATTGGATTTGTTTGGCTTTGAGTCTTCAACATGTGGTTTTTGTGAGACATGTATCTCCTTATCTTCTTCATCATGTTTATGCCCTTCCTTTGGATTTTCTTCAAGTGCTTCTGCAGGACCAAATTCTAATTCAACCTTAGATTCTGGAATTATTTTCATTGAAAGAACTTCATTATGGGCCCTTATGGGCCCTACCGGCTTAGGAAGAGAAATATCTTGCAATGTAATTTTCTTTTTCTTATACTGAAGCTTGATAAACTTATTTTGCACATTGACATTAACTGTACCCACTAATTCCATCAAAGGATATCCAAGAATAACATCAAAATCATTCATATCTATGGCTTGAAAATCAAAATTCAATACATATTTTTCCATGGTGAGTTTCAAATCTTTAAAAATTTTAAAATTGTCACCCTCAACCTATGTACTTTGCATATTCTTTGCCGAAACTTGCAATATATTAACCAACTGAACATTCATAATTTTTTGTTGGCAACTAGGGTTAATAGAAACAATGCCCTTTTCTTTATGAATACAATCATGAATATATAATATAGAGTTTCCACATGAAAATAAACCCTTAGTGCTCTCTTTATATTTTTTCCCCACATGAGACCACCTATCTAAAAGCAATTTTTCCATTACTTCATTGGAAAATGCCATCGTATTAGAATAGTTCAATGATTACCACCATGTGCTAGCATCTTTGCTGAAATGAAAGGATAACACAAATTTCCACTTCTCTTTCCATACTGACTTTTGGGACTTTATGAATTCTTCAATGCTAGGACCATCATCTTTTCTATTAAAATACATCTTGCTATGAAAACCCAAAAATAGAACTAGGGTTTGTAAAAAATCACTTACTTTTCAATGGAGCTCCTTGAGGATGTTGCGATTATACTTCTACGATTAGATTTATGACCACAATTATGAAATTCCACATTCAATATGCATCTAATGGTGTTGGTTTCACTGAAATCTGAGTACTCTATCAAAATATATATGATCTACAAATTGTGTGATCATCCTTGGAAAAACCCTAAAAAATGTTGATTTTAAAATGTTGGTAAATTCACTTCGAGGACTCTGCTTCAGGCAATTTTTTTTTGAAATTGGGTATTTTTCCGAGATAAACTAAAATATCCAATTGGTTTCTACAAATTCTACTCAAAAAGTTTCCTAATTTAATCTAAAGTGCGCAACCCCCATTTTCCCTTGAAAAAATCTGCCAAAAGAGAAAACAAAATCTTCCTTTCTTTGGCCAAAGAAAGAGATATGATACCAAATGTTAATTTCGTAAATATTAATATAAAATAATCTATTAAATTCAACAAGAAACTAAATCATTCATTCAAAATAATCGACACATGAGATGTAGAGAGAAAACCCTTCAGGTAGGGTAACAACATACATTAATCCTTATGGAAAGATACCACTCCTCAAGAAATGTTGGATACATTCACAATATTCTTCATTATGGTCATTACATTGCTAACTCTTATTTATATAGTGTTATATATCTCCTAATATCATTATATAGAATGAACATTCTAGTAGGTGAAACTTTCTAGTAAGCCTTCTCACATTTATTGTGTTCACACTATTACATGAGACTTATTGACTAGAAATGGCCTCCATACATAATATCCAACTATTATTTATTCCCTTTGTGTACCTCCCTAGGTATCCCATATTACCTCCATAGGTATACTACACATATATACCATCACACATACATGAGAAGAACATTCCTTCATCGTATTAGCATATTATGCATTACGTAACAAGGCATGCACATAACTCACAGTGGAGAAAAAGTCTCATAAGAAATATCAACATACCATCCTCATACCTCAAAATACCCCCCACTTACATAGAAATTCTCGCACATGCACATGCGCACGCACACACACACAAGCAATTGGAGTGGTTATAGAAGATTCTGGAATACACTAATAAATATGTTTGTTGTAACCTACTTGTACAAAAGAATTGACACCTTTAGAAACATGTGTAAATGGTTGGAGAGATGGGGTGCATAGTATTTATAAGACATTTCCTTGGACTTTGCATACTCAAACTTTTGTGGTTCGATGTACTTAGGCTTTTCGTCCTCTGCAAATTCATCTTTTTCTAAACTCATCTCTACATCATGTTGATGCCTCAACAACTACCCTAATTCAACCAACTTGGGGACCCACTTTAATTTTTTTTTTCTATCCTCTTCAACTTTGTTTAATCCTATTTGATCTTATCTTTTAAATCTTAAGTAATGGTTATTTTTTGTTGATTAGATTTTATTTTACGAGATGCATTGTTAATCACTTTGCTTGGTAATGTATTTCATCACAACTTGTGACTGATGCATTGTCAATTCGATTTGCCTCACAAATTTGTTGTTCTTGGATGGGTCACCATCACATGTAGCATATATTTAGATAATTTTATATTTGGGTTTAATGGATCTAACCAACTTGAAAGTATTGTTCAACTTTTTCTAGGATTAAAGAGTTGTTTTGCATTGTAGGTTGAGTCAAAATTGAGTTTTTCGGAAGAATCAACATTTTTCCAAGTGCCAAGTTTGAAGTGCACTAGGGGCCAATTGACCTCTTTCACAAATTAAAATATTTCAAATTCCTATGATTTAAGTTAACACAAGCTAGCATCTTGAAATCCTATATAACAAAAATGTGAGATGAACTGAAAAAACTTGATCTGAGTAAAGCAACATGCTAAATGGGGCCTAAAATTTTATTAAAACATTCCTTTATTTATAAGTTTGGGTACTAGCCAAATTCACATTTTAACGCCTATAAAAGGTTGTTTATCAATTTTCAAGTATTGAAAATTAAATGCAACTGATAAATATTAATTCCAAGGTCCATATGTTTGATAAAATAGAGTAGTCCCACACATGATGAACACCTTTAGTAAACACTCACACAACAATATCCAAGATCAATATATTCATGTTTTTACGTGGTTAAAACCCTCAAAGAGAGAAACAATCCATGGCCCCAACCAACATGGCCACTTGAGGAAAACATTAATGCAAAATCAAAATATTTTACAAGAGATTTTCTCACAATTGATAATCTACAAATGATGCTCCATGCTCTTTAAATAGAGATCATGAACCAATTGGGTGTTAATCCATGGATCAATATAGCCATTAAGATCAAAGAGAATATTATTCGTTGGATCACTCTATGTCTAGAATATGTAATGACCGTTATATTACATAAATACAAATGCATACTAATGCATACTAAAGAAACACACTTTTACCTAAAAACATATTAGGCCAAGTTGAACTTAAATAACTCCTATGTGTCTAAATATCCTAACACCCCCCCTAAGAACAACTTGGGATACAATTGAAGGATTTACAAAGGTGACATAATAGAATAAGGAAGGAGGAATTAGAACTTGTCCCCCCTTAATGAAAACTTCCTAAACTCCAAACATAGATCGAATTTTGGAAAACTTCGCTTTTGTAAGAGACTTTGTGAAAATGTCTGCAACTTGATCTTCTACAGGGAAAAAGAGAACTTCATTAACTCTATCATGAATGAGATTTCTAATGAATTGCATGTGTATCTCAATGTGTTTTATGCACTGATGTTGAATTGGATCTTTGATGATCTTGATGACACTCTGATTATTGCACCAGAGGGTGGTTAGATGTTGCTTCTGGAATCCTAACTCTGAAAGGATCTCTTGAAGCCACAAGGATTCTTGACTTGCATTAACTACTACTCAATATTCTTCTTCCACTAAATAAATATCAACAACTTGTTGTTTCTTACAAAACCAAGTGATAGGTCTAGAACCAAGGATGAAAACATAACTTATAGTAGGATTTTTATCATTGGGGTCACCAACCCAATTTGAATCAGTTAGACCAACCAACAAAGGAGTCCCTCCTGAACTATAATATATCCCAAAATGAAATGTATCCTAGACATATTGAAGTATCATTTTTTTTTCAATGGATTTCATGGGATGTTTTCATATACCAGGAAATAAGACCAACAATAAAGGAAATATCAGGATGGGTATGAGTCAAATATAAGAGGATACCAATTAACTGGTGGTACAAAGTGGCATAAAATTATGGAGTATTATAGGTGGCAACAAGTATGACTCCAAACTAGAAGGTAGAAGGGGATGGTTTAGAATATTCCATGTGAAAGCAATGAAGAAGGTCACAATTATACTTAAATTGGGAAAGGGAAACACCTTCCTTAGTTTGCAATACTTGGAGGCCAAGGAAATAATGCAAATAGTTTAATTCTATCATTTCAAAATTCTTTTTAATGTTGGATTTCACATGGGTTAAAATTTTAGGGTCACTACTAGTGAGGATACAATCATATGCATAAAGACTTAATATTTTATATTGGATCATACAATTATCCATTTCCTTCAATGTGCGATTCTTCCGCTTAGCAACACCATTTTTCTATGGTGTATATGAAACATAATGTTGCATTTGAGTGCACTGTGTAGTGCAGTAACTTGTAAATTTTTTGTTAATATATTTTCCTCCATTATCTATTCTTAACCTTTGAAGTTGATGTCCAAATTGTTTTTCTACAAGGGCCATGTAGGCCAAAAACATGTCAAAACTTCACTCTTAAGTTTTAAAAAATAAACCCAAGTTTGTATGGATAAATCATCAATGAAAGTTAAGAAGAACTTGCACCCAGGGAAAGAAGGAGAAGAAAGAAAACCACAAAAAACATTGTAAACAAGTTCCAAACTAGTCAAGGTGTTCCAAGAGGAACATTTGTCAAAACTATCCCGATGATGTTTATCGAGAACACAACCGGAACAAACACCATCTATGCAAGAAACAAGAGGAAGGCTAGTCATCATATTTTGATTACATAGTTGTTGTAATGAGTGATAGTTTAGATGACCAAACCACTCATGCCAAAGTTTTCTCAAGTCATTTCTATGAGCAACAAAAACTCATGCAAAAGATGATGATCCAAGATTGTCAAATTTGTAAAATCTAGTAATATTATCAACAATTCCAATTGTTAGAACATGCTTAGGATCTTTTAAGTCCTTGATTACAATTTGGTGAGGTGAAAACTCCACAATTTTACCTTCACCTAGATGAGTGATATGATATACTGATAGAAGGTTGCAGGAAATAATTGGAACAGATAATGCATCATTGAAATGACCATTATCTATATGACTTGTTCCAGAACCTATAACACTAATGTAACATCCAGATTTTCACCGACCAAATTTTCATAACACTGATTATTATTTGATGACACTTGCGTGCAAGTGATCCTATTAAACATGGTACATTATGATTATCTAATTTGGTTTATAAGTTTATGCTATGATTGAGTATTGAAATTTGATATGTTATTAATATTGATGTATAGCATTGACATGTATTATGATGAGGTTTCCTGAGTGTGCAAGAAACGTGACACAATGAGGATGTTGATAGCATCGACATACATTCTTGGACTCTGGATTGAGTCAGGCAATGGACTATTGACTTTGATTATGAGTACTTGATTTATTACACATGTGTTATATGATTATTTAGTTATGGATTTCATGTATATGAGTTATTAATTTTGTCTTTGTTAGTGGATGCATGCATGGTGACGCTTGCTAATCTGGCTCACATATGGAGTAGATGGGTCATACATAGATATCAGATGGATGAGGGAGAGATGTGGCATTGTTCTTGTCACATCCTACCAGCACTCCCGCCATGACCTGAACTGAAGGTTAACGACTAGCTTGTTCCTGAGAGTTTCACGAAGCAGTGAGGGTAGACTGAGATAGTCACTCACGAGGATTTCAGAGGGGCCTTCAATAAGAAAGATTCCTTATTTCTCAGTAAGTCCTTAGTTTCACACAAGGTCGAAAAGTGGAGTATTGACTCCAAGCATCTTACAACTTCCAAACTAAGTCTAATGACGAGTGACACCCTTGGATCACATAGGTGTATCATGAAGGGCACATCACATGAATAAATTAATGGGTAATTAGAAAACTAGAAGACCTTAGAGAATACAAAATTTACTTAGAACTGATAGAAAAGAGAATATGAATTTAAACAATTTTACTTTAATTTATGAAAGAGAACATAATAAAATCAAAGTCTAAAATGGTTATGTCTAAATGATTTTATATTAAAGGGGCTTAAGGAAAATATTAGACTAAAAAACAAATATTATAGGGAGAATAAAATATTAGGACATGTGCACAATGTGTGCATGAAATTAATAAAAGAAATTGTTTTCATGAGAGAATGGGTAGTCAACATAGAGTAAGAATACTAAGTTAATCTAGACTCTAAAGCTTAACTAAGAGAAGAGTCCTAATCAAACTCCAACTGTAAATTAGTTAGGAGACACAATAAAAGAGAAATTGAGGATCTAAGGGGCAACTAGGAGAAAATCTAGGAACTAATTGTGGGTGTGAGGGAATTTGTTTATTTGATTTAAATAAAAGAAATTTAAACATGTGCAACTTGGGGAAAATGTGACAAAATAATCTTTAAAAATGTAATTTCAAATTAGCTAATATTGCATGAGAAGAAAAGTGTCAAGATAAATATTTTAATAAAAGAAAGGTGAGGAAGAAAGAAAGGCACCCTATTGCTAGATGATTGAAATGTTGTTAAAATTTCTATTGACCGAGTTTACTTGTGTGAGTTGGGATGCAAGCATTGCAAATAGGTGGAAGCCTATCCTTGCGAGGGAAAGCTTGAGATAGCTTAATATCTGAGTTTTTTGTGTGTGACCCCTTTCTGACTCGAGGGGCTAAGGGGGAAAAAGAGTACCCCTAGCGTCGGTTGAGAGGTACCGGTGAAGTCCATTGATTAGCAAGCTTGGAGGGACATTGTGAATAGTCAGGCCAAAAAAGAAACATCACAATCAACTAATATTCTAGTTATAGTATTTATTTGTTCAATATTTATGTTTTTAAGAAAGAAATTATTGAATATGTATATCGGCTTGGATGGTTCAATGTAGATCTAAATTTTTAATAAAAAGAATTTTATATATTTTTATTGAATGTGTATATTGGCTCGTATGTGTCAATGGAATTCCTAATTCCTAGAAAATTTAATATATATTATGGATAAGGATGGTAATACATCCTACAGGAAAACAAGTTTAGGATAAATGTTTATTAAAGAAAAGTATAGAATTATTTATCAATCAAGGTATCTCCTTTATGATTAAACTTCCCAGTTATTGTAACTAAGATGTAGCTTCACCATAATAAATTTCAGAGACTGTATTTTGTAATGATCCAATACCTAATATTTTTAAGGGACGTTTTGGGACTCGTAATGTTTGTGACTAGATATTCATGTACTCATGGTCGTATTTCTCCTTTAGTTTTCACAGGCGCAAATTCTAACGACGTTCCCATTTAATTAGCTGGGAATTATATTATGTTGTGAATTGCTCTCATAGAACATGCTTGTTTTTGTCTCGTGTTTACCACTTCACTAGATTGATCAATAGGCAAAATAACTTTAGATTTTTATTAGAATCAATTAGATACAACGTGGAATCCAAAGATATAATTATAACAATAGTTTATGCGATGATATCTATTAGCTATGCAACAAATTTTTAATATAAGTCTTATATGTGGTTTAAGAAAAATCGTACAATTGTTTTCAAAGGTTTGTATAGTAATATTCAAACGAATATTTTATACATGTTCTTTGTGGTTTTGAATGAGAATACTATTTTCGCGGTTTGGAACGAGCATAATAGATCTCTGCGGTTTTGAAATTAATATTTTTTCGCGGTTTGGAACGAGCATAATAGATCTCTGCGGTTTTGAAATTATATCTCTGCGGTTTTGAACGAGAATAATACTTCTCTGATTTTTTTTGATTTTTTTTTTAAGATTATATATCAAGGGTTTTCAACACAAATAATATTTTAATTTCTAAGATTATATATCTAGGGTTTTGAACAAGAATAATATTTATTTGTTTATTTATTTTTTAGGAGATATTTTATTTTTAAGATTATATATCTAAGGTTTTGAACGGAAATAATCTTTGTAGTTTCTCTGAACTTCTCTGTCGTTTTCAGAAATTCAAAAATTTTCATGTACACATATTTTTACATCTATATACATAATTATATAAACAATATAAATAATCATATATATTATTATATATATAAGGAATAGAAGGCATATGGAATTACAAGGTTTATCAATGATTGATAGAATTATTATTATTTATATAATTTATATTAATGATCTTATTCATAAATTATATTCAATGATGTAGTTTAATGATCAGCTTGAGTATAATTTTAGACTCACCCATTGACCAAGATATATTAAGGCGCTAACTGCCTAAATTTTTCGAAGAATGGTAGATAATGAGATTTTATATGAACGTGATATCTTTTCTCTAGATTGAAGTATTTAGAATTAGTTTAGAATATCAAGAAGTTTGAATAAATGAATTGTGTTGTATAGGTGAAGTATTGTTTACTTGCATGTTCTATTGAAGAAATTAGTTATGTCTTGTTAAAGGTGCATCTTAATTTTTATAATAATAAAAAACTATTTTCGATGTATTATTTTCCTAGTTAATGCGGAAGGTCGTTACAAATAAGAGCTTTATCATCACCAACAAATATTTTTTTGGTGTTACATTTATTAAGAGCAAAAAAAAATAGTTTTATCCTTAGCCATATTATAAGATGCTCCATAATTAATTAGCCACTCATCAGAAGAATAAGTAGATGTTTCTTTGAAGGAGAAACCCGAAACAGAAAGTGCATGTCCATGAGAAGAGGAGTTAGAAGAAGAAGAAGAATAAATATTGATGTTATGATTCTTCATTGATACTTCTAAGGCTTCCATATTTTTAAAACATTTTGACTCTAGATGACCATTTCTCTCACAAAATTTGCTATGCTTGTCAGTCTTCTTACTTTTTTTGGTCCTTCATCACCATTGGGAATAGAAGTTGATTAATAGAGTTTGGGACCCTTGTTTTTCTTATTATTGGGAGGATGTTAATTCTTTGGATGCTTGGGTTTATCTTTATGTTGGTCGTCTAAATACTTTTTAGATGTACCTACAGTGTTGATCACTCCAAGTTGCAATAGATTATATTACTCTCTAATAAGAGAATCACAAAGAGACTCAAGAGTGAGAACTTAGTAAGCACCCCTAGAGATTCTTTGGTGGGAATAAAAGGTAGATACAAAGACATAATATGCACTACCAAGCTTAGCAAGAATAACATATATGCATCAATCATCCTTCAGATCTATTTTATAGTCTTGAAGTAAAATTCTAAGTGTTTTGAACTTAGATCAATAATATTCAATGCAAGAAAAATCATTGGGACTTAAAGTCATTAACTGATTTTCAATCTAGTGGGATCGAATCACATTGTGTTTACCAAATACACCTTCTAGCTTAGCCTAGGCTTCATCTGGGTCATCAATTCCTTGAAGGTGAAAACGTAAATCAAGGGAGATGGTCATTTGGATTAATCCACGTGATTCATCATTTTTATTATTCCATTTGGCTTACTTCTCATCATTAGTGGGGCTTGTTCTTTTCCCAAGGTAATCCAGTACAATCCTTTACTTCTTAGTACATCCTCCATATGTGATTTCCATGACAAGTAGTTGGTACTGGTAAGAAAAATATCACTTGGAGAAACCATATTAAAATATGCATATAATATGGATTCAAAAGCTAAAACTATCTATTTGGATGAAAATCTCTAAAAAACATAGACTTTTTAAAAAAATGACATTGAAAATGGACTGCAAATGTGAAAGTTATGCCCTCTTAAACAAATGCATAAATGGTAGCCAAAGTGCCACATGTTAGGTAGAAGTTGGCCCACATGGTGATGGATGCACAATGAGGTAGTTGAGTAAAAAAAATTCCCTTCTTTCTAACTTTACCTATAAGCTCATTTTTACAAGTAAGTTACTTAAGAAGTGATCCACTTTTACATAATAATTGGGAATCACTTTTACAATGAAGTTACTTTATAAAGTAAAGTTGCATGCAAAAAATAACTAAAAAAAGAATATTATAGTTACTTTATAGTGATTCACTTTTATAAATTAAGTGAAATGTACTTTACAATAAAGTTATGAGATAACTCAAGTTTGCATAAACTTTTCAAAAAAATAACTTAAAAAAGAGAGACTTGAACTCAAGACCTATTATTAAATAAAACAATTTCAACCAAGTAAGTTAGTGCAAAATATATAACATTTTTAATGGAGGGTTTTTTTTTTTCCTCGAAGTGTATTCTTTCCCCCAAAACCCTTGTTTTTCTTGCAAAAAAACTTCAACATGGCTACACACAAAAATAAACAAAACTTTGAAAAAAAAAATCCTAATGTCAACAACAATGGGGTTAGATTTTGGTTAGCTTACCCGGAAAATGAAAGTTTTCTCTCTATTTATGATTTGTTGTGCTCTCATAAAGCACATACAAAATAATATGTGTAGAAAAGAAAATACTTTTAGCTCTGTTTATGATATTTCGAGATCGCACATAACAACTCATGGAAAAGAGCATATGTAGACTAGAAAGAGTAGCAAACTGAGATTAAAAAATAAAAAAATGAAACATTAACTTTGTAAATTAAAAAAAAAATTGTATTCCAAGTTTATGTTGTGGATTGGGTGTAAACCTATGTGAAACAAACAACAAAATCTACAAAATAATCGCAGAGAAATAACTGCATAGAAGATCAGTGGCGCCTAAAGACACCATTACAACACTTAATCACAACACATTATGATCAAAATGTCACAATGTGTATTGAACATGTTGAATTTCCTTAGAATGACCTATGATGTCCTTTATTTATAGTGTCAATATCTAATCCACTTCCTTGAAACTTGAAAGATCTTGTCTACGTATAACCGTCAGTTATTGGAGCAGATCCTGGGAAATTGCGTTGACTAGTCAAGTTAGATTGACCCAACCATCCATGCATCCAACTCGTAGTTGATTTCTTAACTGGTCGATCCATCAATGGAGGATGAATTTCTTCTATAAAATCAAGGCCCCATTGCATGAATGGTGCTTCAACAGAGATAGGATTTAAAGGTAAAGGTTTCACCTTTCTTTTTCCATTAAAAATATGGCATTCATGATAGTTGGAAACTTCCTTGTATACATTGGAAAAAATACTAGGCCAATAGAACCCTGCCCTCAGTATGTTGTGCATTGTGTTCTTCCAATAATAATGCCCCCCATAGTCACATTTGTGAAACTCTTTGATATCTTTTTTCACTTCTTCCTCCAGCAAAAAATTTAGCAAGATCCCACCTGGATCTTCCCAATACAGAGAATGGTCCAGAATGCAAAACATTGCTTCTTTCAACTTCAAAAATCTGTCTTTGGTTTTGTTTAACTTAGGAGGAGATTGTAAATTTCTTAGTACATAAATAATATCATCATACCTGGGAGAATCAAGGAATTTTTGGAATACATGTGGGAGTGTTTCTTCTTCTGAATTTGTTGATAAGTCAGCAATGAAATTAATTCCCAAGACATCATAATTGGATTGTGACATCAACTTTGCACACCCCTGAACTTTAATTAGCTTTGTAGGCTTGATCTCAATGTCATACTCCAACATCACTGCTATCCATTTTCCCCTTCTCCCTTCAGGATCGGGCTGAGTTAAATATCTTTTACATAATTGTTAGGCACATAAGCAATGACATGGGAATGCAAGATATAAGTTCTAAATTCTTTACGGGCCTTCACCAAGGCATATGCATGTTTTTCCATGATTTCATACCTTAGTGGGGAGTCTCTCAATGTCCTGCTATAATAAGATATGGGCCTTTCAAATTTATGTTCATATTTTTGCAACAAAACACCAACAATCGTGTGTTCTGAAGCAAAAGAAAACAAGATAAAATCTTTTGCAAAATTCGGGTTGGCCAACATTGGAGCTTTGGTCAGTGCCACTTTAATATCTTCAAAAGAATTCCTAGCTTTAGGATTCCATTTTATTTCATTGTCTTTCTTGAGCATGTTTTTGATATATCTTATGATTTCAACCAAGATAGGAATAAACCTTCTCAAAAAATTCACTTTTCCTAGGAAAGATTGTACCTCCTTCTTGCTCCTGGGTGTGCCAATCTTCAGGATTGTTTCCACTCTGTTGGGGTCTATCTTTATCTCTTCCTTTGAAATTATGTGTCCAAGTAATTTTCCTTCTTGCATTCCAAAAATTTTTTTGGATTCAATGAGATGTCAAACTTTCTACATTTCTGGAAAACCCTTCTTAGATGTTTGAGATGTTGATCATCATAAGTTGAAAATGCAGTGATATCATCTAAGTAAATATCAATAAACTTATCTTTTTCATCGACAAAGGCTATGTCCATGGCCCTTTGGAAAGTTTCTCCTGCATTCATAAGCCCAAAAGGCATTTTTTCATACATGAAGGTGCCCCAAGGTGTTGTAAAAGTTGTCTTCTTTTGGTCATCAAGATGCACCATAATTTGGTTGTATCCAGAGAAACCATCAAGCATTGATATCTTCTGAGATCCAACCACCTTCTGTGGGATTTAATCCATCTTAGAAAGTGGATAATTGTCTTTGAGAGACACCTTGTTTAGATTCCGAAAATCTACACATAACCCGATTTCACCACTTTTCTTCCTAACATGCACTAGGTTAGCCACCCACTTGGAAAATATTAAGGACACAATAATTTTGGAATCAAACAACTTACTTACCTCTTTTTCAATCAATGGAAACAACAAAGGGTTTATTCTTCCCCACTTTTTCTTAAAGGGTTTATGATCATCCTTGATTGGAATTACACGTTGAATTACCTTAGTATCATAGACCTTTAAATCCTCATAACTCCATGCAAAGACATCAGGGTGATCCTTCATTAGGTTGATATACCTTTGTTTAAATTATGGGTTGAGTGTTTTGGACAGTTTGATGATCTTGGGATCCTTCTGAGTCCCATTGTTTCAATATTCTATGTCCTCGTAATTTGCAATGATTTTAGGATTTATGGCCACATCATTGTTGTCATAAATCTTTTCTAATGGGACCAAGCCTTTGGAATAATGTTATTTTTGAGTTGCACTATATCTCTTCCACCAATCTGATTCTGAAAAAAGGTTATCATTTTTTAACACAACTGCATCTTCATTCTCATCACAACAACACTCATCATCAATATTTGAATTAGAAAATTCATCACTCATTTGAAGGAATCTTTCTACCTATTTGTCCTCTTCAAATATTTGCCAATATTTAATGTTATTAGCTACTGTTGTCCTATAATTGACTTCAATTTCGTACTTTTTGTTAAGAAAAATTGGAATTTTGAAAACCGAAGATGAAGTAGCTAAAGCATCTACAATTTGATTTTTCCCCAAAGGAATCATTGACAAATTGTATTCTGAAAAATATTCAAGAAGATAAAGCACTAAATTCCGATATGCCCTCAATATAGGATGCTTGGACTGATATATACCATTTACCTGATTAATAACAAGCTCAGAATCTCCATGTACAACTATCCCCCTAGAACCCAATTCTTTTCAAGTCTTCAATCCCAAAATCAGTGCCTCATATTCATCGATATTGTTGGTACAATCAAAAGCAAGCTTCCAAGAACATAATTTTGTACCTATTTTGGGAGGGTTAATCCACACACCAGCTCCTATTCCTTCTCTGCTAGCAACTCCATCAAAGCTCATATTCCACATCTCATCCTTTGCATTGTTTTGCTGATTTGTAATTTCCTATGTTTGATGATCAGTTTTGTCTTTGATGGCCATGATCATCGTTGGCTCCTCAAAACTCAAGTCATTATAGAAAATAGAGGAACCAACCTCAGTATCAACAGAGTAAATGGGATGATTGTTTGGTTGATTTTTTCTACTCACCATGTACTTGAGCAACACTTCTATGTACAACCTCCTTTTTTGGCCAAAAACATGGATAGTAGCATATGACATATCCATTTGTAAAGTTCCTTTCAACTTTGCAGCCCGAGATCTAGATAACAACATGCCAAATTTAACAGGGATGTCAGCAACCACCACATCCATGATCAGATTTTTTAATGGGATTTGAGACAATGATACAACCAGATCTTTGATTAAACCCAAGCATTTCACCTTCCTTGAGTCAAAAGAGAAAAGATCCTTGTAAGGTCTTGTAATGTCTAGGCCCAAATCATCCATGACCACCTTGGGCATCAAATTATTTGATGCTCCTTAATCTAACATGGCATTATGTAAGTTCATGTCATGAATTTTAAGACTAACATAGAAAGGAGGAACATCATCAACATTGCCACTCTCCTCCACACATGGGCCAAACAACATAGCAGGGTGATCATCTTGTACATTCAAAGTGTTAGGGGAGTCTTCCATTTTGAGAATTTTAATGATCTGATTTCTACCATTCTGAATCAGCTCATTAAATGGAACATAAATTTTGATTTTAGCCATTTCACTTTCAAAATTAAAAGGAGATGGGGATTTTTCTACCTCTTTGATGATTGTTTCCTTTCTTGCCTCATGTATTTTCCTTGGGGGTTCTTATTTGGATTTTTATTTCTCCATTGCATCCTTTGTTGAATTATCTTTCTTAGGTTGGCTTGAAGAAGGTGTATTTGTCTGAAGTTTCCTTGTAGTATTTTCCTTTGGAGGATTTGCAGGCACCTTTTTGCTTTTAAGGTTATACTGTTTCTGAAGTTGCATAATAGCATTTTGATATCCTTTCTTAAACTCTTATGTTTCCAATGACAACATATCATCATTATCCTGCATAAACTTATCATTTGCATCCATAAATTGATCATTTTTTATTTAGTTAAGAACACATTTGTTTATGTATCATCACAACAATGCATAATGTCTTCAATTGTTTGATCACAATATTCATTTACATAGTTGTTTTGAAAATGAGGTTTTATTTGTTGATCGCATTGATTTCTTTGGTCTCTTTTCTTGATCTGTGGAACTGGAGCTCTTCTAAAATTTTGATTTCTGGGTTGAAAATCATTCTGAACCCTAGTGGTAGGCTTATTCTCCAAGGACACTCTTTCCATCAATATTTCCATATTTTTCATAATCAAATCAAATTTCTCATCTGATGATTGAGAAGTTGAGGGATGTGCTTCTCCTTGGACCTTCTTCACATCTATGTGAGGATTATGTTTGATCTTCCCTGATGCCATCAGATTCACCTCTACTTCAATTGCATCACTCATCATATCATCTAATGTATTGGATCTCCTTTCTCTTAATAGCAAGGCAAAGTCACTGTCAAAAGAATCAGCATATCGAAGTTGGGCAACTCCAAGAGGAGGTTTTACTTCTGTAGGAATTGAATTATAAACTATCATAAATCTAGTTTAAAACTCTTGTATTGTTTCATTTGGTGATATTTTTATGTTATTGTATTGTGTTAGCAACTGAAGATTATTATTTTTATCACCCCACCTTGCAATAAAAAGTGTTTAAAAAGCTGCAAAAATCATGGATACTCGCTGCAGGAAGAGATTTAAACCATTTTCTGACTTCTCCTGAAAGACTTTGTGGGAACAACATGAGTTTTGCATCCTCGTGATCTACCTCCTCTAGGTCAAAAAAATAATTGAACCAATCTAAGTGTCTTTGGGTTGATACATTCTCTTTAGCATCAAATGATCTAATTCTCTAATTATAATTTTGGGGTAAATCATGCAACTGGGCAAGTAAGGCAAGAGGAGCAGATCTGTATGGCATGGCTCTAGGAGGATTTTTGGCTATCTGAACAGTCTGAGTAGGGACAATTTGAATAGGAATAGTATGAATGGGGACAGTGGGAATCAAAGACTGGAATTTCTTCTCATAAAAGATAATTTCATTCAACTTAGATTCTGATCTAGATCTGAACAAGGTTTGTTCAAATTTTACATGAAAGTCAAGGTCATTGATACTTTTTAGGCCATCTTTGGGTAAATATAGATTTATGTCCAAGAAAGAAAATGTTTTGACTGTCTTTTATTTTCTTTTGTGCAAGAGTTTCTTAGGATCAGACACATATGCTATAGGTTCTGGATCAGGGTTCCTTCTAGTGTCAATTCTCTTAGGGGTTATGATTTCTTATTTTCTCAAAAAACGAAATATGCTACTGATATTATTAAATGAAGTCGCTAGGGTAAGAATAGTTCATCCAAAAAAGGTGTCTAATTCACTTTTACCCTGAGGAATCAAATCTAAAACTTTAATTTGTTCCTTCCCAGGGAAAAATTTCAATTTCATCCCCGACAACAACGCCAAAATGTTAACGCTGAGTAAATTGTTGGGATGAAGAAACAATCTACAAAGGTAACCTACAAACCAACTTTAAGACTGGAAAATAGCCTTTCCAATCTAGAGAGGGCTCTCTCTGAGACTTGATCTCTGATAGACAAGTTTCTTTAAAATGATGGCTAGATTTAGAATTTTAAGATAATTTTTCAAGGTATGCTGACAAAAGATAGTACTTCTAGGGATATGGAGTCAACCCCTGAAAACAAATAAAACAATGATTGGTGGATAGAACTCCTCAAAGGAAAAAAGGCTAAATAAGGTGGTGAACTTCAATGTTTAATTTGATCATATAGGGTGAAAGAAGAAAAGAAACATACAACAGGATCAAAGCACCACAAAGGATGGATTCTAACCTTAGCTAAGAAGATAGACATAATTTAAATCAGTTAAGTCTAGAGCACCATTAGATGAATTATGGACTTTTAATTTACCAATTTAAAGAGAAGAAAAGTGAAGATGAAAATAAGTACACAAGGAATACATACAAAGAAGAATACAATATTCAGATCACCACCATTAGAATCTTTTTCATAAGGAATTCATGACTTCTGCATTTGTATTTATTTAGATTCAGAAAATTACATTAAGGACCAAAATGTCTATACTTCTTCCCGTGCGCCCCCTTTTAAGATCAAAATAGCCCATATATATATATATATATAACTAAAAATACACTTATTTTCTAGGAGGCGAACTACTTTCTCCTAGAGTTATGGATCTGGTTGTTTTCAAAGAGAGCAACAACCTCTACAAAATTTACCAAAAATAGGAAAACCGATTTGGAAAATCATAATAGTCCATATATATATATAACTAAAACTACACTTAGTTTCTAGTAGTCGAACTACTATCTCCTAGAGTTATGGATCTGGTTGTTTTCAAAGAGAGCAACAACCTCTACAAAATTTACCAAAAATAGGAAAACCGATTTGGAAAATCATAACCTCTCCGAAATGTTATTTATAATAATAAATTCTTAAGGAAATTTCAACCATCTGGTTGTGATGAATTATCATGTGTATCGTTGGACAACATTATCACCTTTGCACAGTAAATTTTGGTTTTTGCTCCGCAAATGTTGGCTGCAAAATCTGCGCAGTGATTTTGCGCAGCGGATATTCATGTTGAGGTTGCACATGCAAATACAGTTGGTAGAAAAGGATGGAATAATTCAGTTTTTTTGTATCTTCCTTGTCCAAATTCGCTTGCATTCGTAAGGCCTTGTTTTCCCTTCTTAATGACAAATTTTGTCTCTTTAAACTCCTCACCTGTCTCAACAAATCCACATTCCTTTTCAATTTTGAATGAGCATCAGAGACAACTGCACATGCATCGTCAATAGCTGGTCTAAATTTCTTGAAATGTTCCATGATTCCTTTCTTTGATATTCTTTTTTACTCCCTGAGTTTAATGATCTCATCTTGAGCTTCTCTCAGCTGCTTTTTCAGCCACTTTATAATATTTTCTCCTTTTGTTGGTGTGGTAGGAGATCTCTGACCTGCTTTACTCTATGATGCTTTTGTTTCAAGAATTATTTATGTTAGCTTCCTCCTCAATTCTCTATTTTCTTGATAGAATTGGGTTATAACATGTTGAGATTTCTTTGATTGTTGTTTCAACTCCTTGATATCTACATCTTCTTCACCTGGTTCCACTTGCTTTTCATCAATCTCCTAGGTTTCACATTCAACAAACTATGGATGAATTGTGGGTATGGGAAATCTCTTGGTAGAGGACTCGGTGCACGGTTTACTGGGAGCTTGTGTCTCCTTAGTTTCTTCAGTGAATCTTAGTTTGCTTCTTTTCTTGGATGATGGATAACTGAGTGATGAATCTTCAATTTCTTTTCCTTTTCTCCTTTCAACAACACCTCCTCCTCTTACCTCTGAACTATGAAGTGTTAATTTTTTAGCAGATAAGGAAATATCTCCTTTAGGGTCTTTGGGAATGTTTTTTGAAATCAAGAAGGAATTCTAGTCCCTATTTAAATTTTCGAGCTCCTCAACCACCAACATCATAATCAAGGAAAAATGGAATAGGTTGTTCTCTAGCTGGTCATCTTTGGCTTGGACATTGTCTGCCATATTTCCTAGGCTTCTACATAGGATAAAATATAAGTTTAAAGGACTTATCCCTGTGAAATGCATCAGAATCTTGATGTGGTATTGATGAACCTTGTCGAATCTTCCCATTCAGTTAAAGTACTTATGGATTTTCTTAAGAAGTTTCTCAAAAGGTTTCAGAAGATACTCACTGGGAATGTTGGCTCCAATTTTTCGATTTCTATATTCAGGTTTGATGAAATCAATATAACACGAAGTATCTAATGGCATACCTTTAAACCATATTTCTCCCTACAAAGGAATCTTCGTCGTAGTTGATATGGTTTCCTCTGTCACTTGAAAAGTGATCCTTGTAATAGTTGCTCTGACATAAAGTTAAGGGAAAACTGCTTAGTTAGTTGTGCATTATATCCTTGAATCTTTTCACAGAATCTTATACATCTGACTTGTTCAAAGGATACTCTGATCGTCGGGTCTACATTTACTAACTTTAAATCATGTGGTTCAAACCTCACGACTTTCTCGCTCCTTGCATTTTTTATTTTACTTTGAGGATTTGTCATGATGTTGATATATGTCAATTTCAGGTGCACAACAATAGATTGTAATATCCTCTCTGCGCATCAAATGAGAATAGTAACTTTTGCACAGTGCGCAAGAAAAGGTAGAAACAGGAAACTTTGCAAAACAAACAAATCAGCGACAAAAAATTCGGTGCAACGGAAAAATCAGTGCAGCGGAAATCTCAACGCAACAGTAAACAACAACGGAAAACTTTGGCGCAGAAATAAACGACAATGAAAAAATTCAATGCAACGGAAATCTTAGCGCAGGTGACAAACAATGGCGGAAAACTTGGTGCAGGAGTAGGTAATAAGAATTTGGCTCAGAAGAAATAAGGATGACTTTGTGAAAAACAAACTCGTTCCAGAAGCTAATTTGCAATGGGTTCCAAGGAAATCTCTTGAACAATGATTTAAAGAAATGGAGGATGTGCAACAGAAACATAGTAGAAAATTTACATAGCAACTAGGAGCACACAATATTTACGTAACAAAGGGCTTCAAAGCTTACTGGAAAAGCTATGAATGATGCACAAGTCTTGAAAGTGATGGAGAAACATGAAGGGTAACCAATATTTATGCTTGAATGGATAAGGAATGAAATTATGAAAAGGGATGTAAAATCCATAGCAACAAGATGTTTTAAGGCAAGTTAAAGATTTGCATAGTGAACTTGTGCAACGAGTACTCCTTTGAAGTGTGCAATGGTACAAATGATATGAAGTGTCATGATTGTTCACTTTTCTGACTTCATGATTAGGTAATGGTAACCCATAATATCTTTTGACATGACATTCATCCTAACCACTTGATTTGACCTTGGTACATAATTTTCAATTTTCGACATGACTCAAGACTTAGGAAAGTAGACCTTTACAATTTAAACATGATGAACCTTACACCTTTTTAACCAACTTATGGCCAAATCCTTTACTTGACGATTTCAAACCATTCTTTATTTGGTCACTGACCTCATAAAATTTGACACACTAACTATGACTCATCTAGGAAAGTCTTGGTTTTTTTCCAAGATCAAAGCATGACTCTGAATTTTTTTTGGACAAACCTCTAACTCTAACTACAAAAATCATGGTGCTAACAGTAGTGATAGTGGCGCTAGATTTGGCATCAATAATCAGCTTCCCTCCTTCTGTATTTGATTCGGAGTCATAATTTTCCTCTAGCTCGGAAGCTTTCAGCTCGACCACCAGTGACTACTTAGAGAGACATTCTTCGGTGTAGTGCCAAGGGATTTTATGGTATTCACACCACTTTCCAGTGTCCTTCTTCGACTTCTCATTACCCTTCTTGGGTTGCGGCTTGGACTGGTTGTCCTGAGAGTGGTCATCCCTGCTATGTCCCTTGTTTTGTGTGTTGGGGCCACCTTTTCCCTACTTCGGTGTGAGGAGTTTGCAAATACAAACTCTCACCTCTTCTACTTAAATTTTTTCTCGATCTTGACAACATATCTATAAGTCACACCTAATGATGTGATGTCCAAAAACTCCATTTCTGCTTGAATGTATCTATGCAGACAGTCGCGGTATTTGAGCACTAGATGTCATTCAGATTCTTTGATACCCATATTGGTGCACAATGTATGGAAAATATTGGTGAAATATGATACTGTCTGGTCCCTTTCCTGACGCAACGTGGTCCATCTTGTGTACTGGTCCTTGTAGCTTCCAACAGGGTAGTATTGTTCTTTAATTGCATCCCTAAAGGAATCCCATGTGGGGGAAACTGCAAATATTGCATATTCCTCTATGGCCCTTTTCTCAGAGTAAGTATCCCACGAGTCTTTAACATGGGGGATGGTCTTAAGGAGTGAAAAAGTAATATTTTCCCTGTCGAAAAAATTGTGGACCGAAAAATACCCTTCGAGCAGATTCATCCATTTATCTATAGCATCCACATCTATTAGTGTAACGACCCTGCTTAAATAGGTGTACATGATTATTAATTATAATTAATTTAATAATATAACTGTCCTAAAAGATTAGCTAAACCATAATTATATCTTAAAATAACATTAACTAATTAATTATTATTAATTAGTTATTCATGATTGTCAATGATTAATTTAAGTATTAATTATTTCATTAATAAATAAGCTAAAGAAATAAAAGGAGGATAATAAACTATATTGATAAATTAAGTTACGTATCCAGCAAGGGATAACATATTAAATACATGAGGATAAAATAATAAAGGAGGGATAAGGGGCATTAACAGCGGGAGGATAAGAAGGTAATAAATGGGTTAGGTAGGGAGTAAAGAAGGGGAAAGTCGGTGAAGGAGGGATAAGGAAGGGAAGGAGGTTGACGGGAGGTTATTCTATGGGAGGTTGGGGATGGATTTTGGGAGCTCGGGGATTTGCAGAGAGAGGTGAAATTTTGGGAGTGGGATTGTATCAGTGCACCGGGGTTGCTGGGGATTTTGGGCACGGGGGCCAGGATATCCATTGATATCCTGGAGCTAGGGAGTTACCTAGTTGGCAGGGAGGAACTAGGTTTTGGGCAGTGTTTTGCAGAAGTGGTCAAGGAGGCAAGCGGCGGACAAACGGAGGTTAATAGCATCAGGTTCAGGTATTTATTTAAACTTATGCATTGTTGTATTATGTTAGAAAGATTTATTATTCAGTGTAAAATTTAAGGTACGGAAGTTACTATTATGAAGATTATTATGTTGTTATGAAATTACTGTCTTAGTATGAAATAAATTGATGTAAAATATATTTGTCCCCTACATATGGTATCAGAGCGTCTTAGTTCTAAATCTGGGCCTATGGGCCAAGTTCCCAAAACTCCGAGCCCTAACTCCAGCTACGCTTAACCTTCATATGTTATATTTATTTTTAAATACATTATATATTCTCCTACTACTATTTATTATTAATAATAATAATTTATTTTTAAAATTTACTATTCTAATGAAAAAAAAAATACCATAAAACTAAAAATTTCAAGTCGGTCTGTCTTGAAATATGTTCAGAATTCAAAACTTAATGAATCTACTTCACAATCTAACAT
>ML787788.1:74572-95537 GCA_009831015.1 Picea engelmannii
AACCACTTAATGCAGAAAATATTGTTTCTGCAAGTCAAGCTCACAAGTCTTCTTTAGGTCAGAAGCAAATAGAGACATCATATGCAAATATGTCTCTACATCCCTAACATTTTGTAGCTCTTCTAGGAAATCATTAGTCAGTTCCATTCTCAATGAGAGAAGAGGTGCAAGTCTTGATGATCTAGGATAGCTCGAAAGTGATTTACTATTCCTTATCTTATCTCAAATAACATATAATGAAAATGAAACAAGGTCATTTTTAATGCATCAAATAGACAATATCTTGGTACATAGTGGAAAAATCGTAATCAAAACAAATGAAACCTAAATGGCATGCGATCAATTTCTTGAACATTTGATTCATATATTACAAAAGAATTTGGCACATGCAGATAGTGTTCTCCATTAAATTTATATGGATCCTCTTAATTTGCATTGTCCATGATACAAGAAGGAGAACACTTAACAAAGAAAACTTGATAGACAAATGTTAAATAGTGACAAAAGTCTCAAAGGCCAATGATATTTCAACTACATACGTCTTAGAAAATTTAGGCATCAATAGCTCCACCTATCACAACAAGGACAAGGTGGAGATGAAAAAGATAGACAAAATTATGAATATTTGTATAAGTAGAAATCAATTTATAATCAAGAACACCCAATTGATTTCAAGCATGGTTGTCGAACAAGAAAATCATAAAAGAAAAAAAGGTTACATGTATGTAATAAAAAACAATAGCAGCTTGCAATAGGATGTGCAAAAACATAAGAAACATTGGAACAAAAATTAAAGGTTCCTTTTTTTTCTTCTTTTCCTTCATTGCTAGAGCAACCTCAATTGAACCATGAAGTTTTGTTAGTGCGACAAGCATAGGTGCACTTTATAACACGATTCTCAAATATTGTATTACAACTTGTAATCTTGTTTACTCAATATCAAAGTACATAAGAGTACATTTGCAAATTATGCTTATTAGTCCTTTTGCATTGGATCTCTTAAATAAAAGAATTATCTTGTAGGAAATGTGCAAAAAAACATTTTTACCTATCTAGTATTAATGCAAGATGTGTATTTGATCATTTTTCTACTTAATAAGTGACATAAGGTATTCATTGTTAAAGGTGCCCATGTTTAAAATTGATGCTTGCTAATAGAAATGATTGTTATTAGGTACTTGTACAATAGAAAAACTTGTAAAACCAATCAACTAAATATTATTTGGTCTCAATAGTTTCCTATGTATGCTACATCAATTATAAACATCCAATGCACCATTGTATTCACATTCTAATTACTAAAATAAGGTATTGGGTTAATTTGAACAAGACAAAAAATAGGAAAATCTTGATAGCAAGTGCACTATCACCTAACTTAAAAACATTTTGAACAAAAACCAAGAAGCATTGCCACAAAGCATATGTTGAACCCAAGTCACCACATTGATGTAGAAATAATAATAGCAAATATAAGGCTAATATTCTACCTATGCATAAATCCCAACACTTTTAACAATGCAAATCCTATCCATTCCTTTAGTCAAGTTTTTTATTTATTTTTTCTTGTTATTTTTTCCATTCATTTCCAAAATGGCATCAGAAATAGAATTTAGAAGAAAAATTCTAGATTTCAATATATAGTGAATCAGGAAACAATCAAAGTTGTTGGTTCTTTAGCATACAGAACATCATATCACTAGATATCAAGTTTTCAATCTATTGAGCATAGATACCTTAGCATATGCAATATGTTTTCCACACCATGAAAGATCAACTGGTAACAAGGGTCTCTAGAACACCATTTATTTTTTGGCATAAATATGCCATTCTAGAAATCATGTAATTACCTATAGAAATCATCATTAAAAGTTTCTCTATTCAAAGGAATACCAGTCATTAATTAAATGAAAGCCAACTCCTTATTTTTAGGAAGATAAATTTGAGACCAATCATATAGCAAATCATTGAACAAATATATCAAAGGGCCAATTGTCACAATAGTAAAAGAAGTTAGGAACATCTAAATTCTAAAGAACAATAGTCTTGAGTACCTTATTTTTAATAATACCATTTGTTACAAAAGAAATCTAATCCTTGTCTCCAAAATTTTCTGCAAAAAAGTCATGTAACAAATGAGCATAGATTCCTATGTGTATTGCTTGAACACAATAGTAACAACAACTAGTTTTCTACCTCACTATTCATTTCTAATACTAACTACTATATATCACAATCCATATAGAACAACCATTCTAGAATATACTATTATTTCCAGTACATCAAAGAATCACTAGTAACACAAGCCTTGAAAAGAGCCATTGTTTTTGGAAATGTGTATTATTGCACTAGAGATCTATGGGTAGTGGACCATGCAAGCACATGCAGTAGTGTAAATATATGTGTCATGTGCTTCAAAGATTCCAACTACATTTTAGAACTAGTCAACAATTTCCATTCCAAAAGGAAAGGTTTCACCTAGTCAAATATTAATATAAGCACACACGCTTTTGTCACTACAAGTGATAGGTTGTTTGCAATCTCATTGCATGTCAAAACTAGATACCAACTTCCATGGAATGAAAAAATAAGTAGATATTAAACTCACGGTGCAACAATGACACAATCTTGAACCCATGAAAGAACCACTGAGAACATAGCTATACAAATATTATGTACAAAGATAAATATTTCCAATGGTCAACTAACAGATGTAGAGTGGAATGTAGAAGATCCACACAATCGAGCATTCATCAAAGCATTTATATGCATCTCTAATCACAAGTCAAACAAGCCTTCTAAGTTGTTTCCTCTTTGGTTTTTTTTTGTCTTTTTCCCCCCGTTTTAGAATCTCTTTAGAAATAGTCTATTGAAACCAAAATTTTGGTTCAAGCAACTAGAGGTGCAAGTTTAAACACCATTACAAATCTAAGTCTAGAAATTTTTTTCATATTCCATTTGAATTTTAGAACAATTCAAACAATTTCATTTGAGGATTGACGTTACATAAACCCTAGTGATAGGTTATGGGATCTTGGTGATGTAGGGATTTTTTTTGGATTTATGTGTAGGGTTTAGAGGGTTAGTTTGACAAGTGGAAATGTAGGTGGAAGGGGCTTGTATCAGAGGTGAATACCTACAAATCATAAACTACTCCGAAGACATGTTGTTTGAATCCTCGATATTTTCCAACCCTATCATTAAGTTTCACAAAGGATTGTATCAATGCATTGAAATTTCATTTATATTTTTGGAGGGTTTTGGAGTCGTGATTCTTGAGATCTTGGTTTTTTTGCAAGATTAAAGACAAGTGAAAGATAGATAAAAAGTTTGGGAACTTGTGTCTAGATTGTACAATGTTTTCCATCAAGGGGTGAAGGAGGGTAAGAGTTATTACAAGCATGCAAAGCAAGGTAAGCCTATATGTGGCCTTTTTTATCCCCTCGAGGGTGCACATAGTGATATTCCTCTTGGTTGATAGTCTGGTGCAAAGGATTTTGGATATGGTTTTATTAGTGAAAAATTAGGTATCAAGGAGCTCCAAGGTGGTGGTTATTATGAATCATGCATGGCTCCCACAAAAAAGAAGCAAAGTGTGGTTAAAAATAGAGGTGGAGGTGTGGCTTTGGTGGTGGGTGAAGACTTAAAAGTAATCTAGATTTCATATATGGAAGGTCAAGCTATTATTGGAAATTTTTGTGGGAGACATATGTCGATTTGTTCAATGGAAGCATGGATGGAGAAGCACTAGTGTCCAAGTCTTGGTTATATCCTGATATTCCATATGTTGTCTTGGGGCTAGATCATGATTATATTGAAATCAAAGGAAGATGTAAAGTTCCTCTTGTCAAGTCGTTGGTATTGGAACTACTAAATTTATGTGCCAAATCATTGAATCCTTTGTTTGACGCGCAGAGGATTTTTCTAGAATTCCCACCTAGATTAAATTACCAAATATGCCTCTGGAATACTAGATGGACTCGAGATTGAAGGAAATAGGGGATTCTATGGGGATTTTCATTACATCAGATGATAGTTATAAACATAGTAAATTTATATTAGTGGCTCATATTCTCATGGACTTGGACCTACATCAAGGGCTTTATGAATCTTTCAAATTAGTGGTGGGTGACAGACCATATACTAAAACCTTGGATTATCTCAATGTCCCTTTTCGTTGCTCTCAGTGCCATAAGGTTGAACACATATTGGTGGATTGTGAGCTCAAATTTGTTAAAAAAATTCATGGGTATGAAAACTTAGATTCGAGGTCCAAATTGGAGGAGGCCAAATGAGAAGAGGTGATCAAGGTTCTCCCTCAATCATTGTCCAGTCCAAATTCAAGATGTCAGGGTTGCAGTGCAGTAGGAGTGGATATAGAATTTTCAGGCAGGAAGCCAGATCTCATGGTGAGAGTGTTAAGAACCAAATGCTTKCATATAGAAATACCACAAAGATTCAGAGAACAATATAGAAAACCACAACTTTATTATAGAAACCCTTGAGGTAGGGAAACACCATACAATGGACCCTATTATGGAAGGGATCCTCTCCTGTTCACTTGCCTCTTYGAGGGGGCATCCTCATATTGAGCTACCGCTCCAAATACAATAATTCTCTTCATGTCCCCTTACATTKCTTGAACCCYTTTATATAGTGCTACCATCACCTAAGAACATTCTAGAGGAGGAATCTTCTAGAAGTAGAACCTTCTAAGAAGTCCTCTTACATTTATTATATCTAACTATCCATTAATTATATCTAACTACCCTAGTGGACCTTATTTAATAATATAGTGGACCTAGTCCACCTTACATTGAATGGCCTCCATTATTATCATTATGGGCCCATTGGGGCCCCCCACTACCTCTATAGCTACCTAACATTCCATACCCCTTATGAAAGCGTTATCCTCAACACTTGATATACAACCATATACTAGGGTCCGATGGATAAGTGTGGACCATAGTGCTGAAGTAGACTAGAGAACTAGGGTCCCATGGATAAGTGTGAACCATAGTGATGAAGTAGACTAGAGAACTAGGGTCCCATTGAGAAATCGAAGCCACCATGTTGAAGTAGTCCAACCATGTAAACCAGGGTCCCATGTCCAAGTGCTCATGTGAACTCCACACGGAAGATATTGACACCCAATAACCAACTAAAAATTATGCTCCCAATACTGACACCTATCATGTGGATCCAAATAAGAATATCCAGCCACATAGTGGGAAAGGTTCAACGTTGAATCTCGAAGGAACAATATCACAAAAGGTGGAGTAGAGTCATCAAATAAAATATGGAAGTGGTTGTCATCCTAGAAATGACAACTATCCATATATCAATCATCGCAATCGATCTCAAAATCATACCAAGCATATATTTATTGATTATATTCATCCCTGACGTCCTCCATACGAAATCTCTCCTGCATGATATCCAATGAATCTTGAATACTATGAAAACTATCATTGAGGTTGTCTGTGAGGCCATCTACAAAGTCATCCAATCTGTCAAACAATTGGGCTTTAAATGCTTCAAGTAATATGTAGAATTTCTTTGAGGGTTTGAGAATAAATAGCCATCTGATCACCCTATGAAAATTTATGAACTCTACCATCATGAAAAAACCGAAAAAATAGAACAATAAATTACTGCAGAAAATCGTGGCGTTTTCCAGAAAAAACCCTGAAAAACTGTTGAATTTAAAATGCTCATAACTTCACTTCCCGGGATCCGTTTCGGCTTATTGTTTTTTTTAAATTGGGTGAAATTTTGAGAAGAACTCAGATATGTAATTTGTTTGGGAAAATTCAGCCTCCATCTACTACAGAAATAAAATTAAATAAAAAAGCGTGTCGTCGTCTGCGGAAAAAACATTGAAAAATTTGCAGATTTTTAAAACTTCAATATCTTGACTTCCCGAAATCCGTTTCGGACGATTTTTTTTTCAACTTGGGTGTTTTTATGAGAAGAACTCATATCTAAAACCCATTTATTCAAATTTTTCACATAAATATACCAAAATGTTCTGGAATGTCGCGGCTCTCTTTTTTATTCTCCAAAAAAAAATCTGCAAAAAAAAAATAAATTGTCCACAATGTCTACCAAGGAAAGTGCTCTGATACCACTTGTTAAGCTCCTAAATAGATCTGGAAATATAATCACTACAAATGATGAATGCACAATATATCCATAGAGCAATATAGAAGAAACCCATATGCAAAATCTCTTTTATTATTATCAAACCCTTAAGGTAGGGAAACACCATACAATTGATCCTATTATGGAAGGGATCCTCTCCTGTTCACTTGCCTCTTCGAGGGGATTCCTCCTAGTGAGCTACCACTCAAATACAATAATTATCTTCATGTCTCATTACATTGTTTGAACCCCTTTATATAGTGCTACCATCACCTAAGAACATTCTAGAGGAGGAATCTTCTAGAAGTAGAACCTTCTAAGAAGTCATCTTACATTTATTATATCTAACTACCAATTTATTATATATAACTACCATAGTGGGCTTTATTTAATAATATAGTGGACCTAGTCCACCTTACGTTGAATGGCCTCCACTATTATCACTATGGGTTGGAGGCCATTCAACGTGTTAAACAATTGGGCTTTGAATGTTTCAGTAATCTGTAGAATTTTTTTGAGGGTTTGAGAGGAAATAGTCATCTAAGCACCCTATGAAAATTTATGAACTCTCCAGTCCCTCCACCGTCACGAAAAAACCCCCAAAATAGAACAACAAATTACTGGAGAAAATTGCGGTGTTTTCCGCAAAAACCCTGAAAAATTGTTGAATTTAAAATGCTCATAACTTCACTTCCCGGACTCTGTTTCAATTGATTTTTTTTTTGAAATTGTGAGAGGAAATCAGATCTGTAGTTTGTTTGGGCAAATTAGGCCTTTGTATACTACATAAATAAAATAAAAAATCATGTCGCCGTCTGCGGAAAAAACCCTGAAAATTGCAGATTTTAAAACTTCAATATCTTGACTACTTGAACAATTTTCTTTTTTTTCAACTTGCGTATTTTTCTGAGAGGAACTCAGATCTACAACATGTTTCTGCAAATTTTACACAGAAATATATCAAAATTTTATGGAATGTCGTGGCCCTCTTTTTTCTTCCCCGAAAAAAAAATCTGCAAAAATAAAAAATATTTGTCCACAATGTTTGCCAAGGAAAGTGCTCTGATACCACTTGTTAAGAACCAAATACTTGCATATAGAAATATCACAAAGATTCACATAACAATATAGAAAACCACAACTTTATTATAAAAACCCTTGAGGTAGGGAAACACCATACAATGGATCCTATTATGGAAGAGATCCTCTCATGTTCACTTGCCTCTTCGAGGGGGCATCCTCCTATTGAGCTACCACTCCAAATACAATAATTCTCTTCATGTCCCCTTACATTGCTTGAACCCCTTTATATAGTGCTACCATCACCTAAGAACATTCTAGAGGAGGAATCTTCTAGAAGTAGAACCTTCTAAGAAATCCTCTTACATTTATTATATCTAACTACCCATTAATTATATTTAACTACCATAACGGGTCTTATTTAATAATATAGTGGACCTAGTCCACCTTACATTGAATGACCTCCACTATTATCATTATGGGCCCTTTGGCCCCCCCCACTACCTCTATAGCTACCTAACAGAGAGATGTTTCTTGCCACCTATACGAAGAGAGTCTGACCACATCAGTGAATCATGCCCCATAGGAAGTACTAGGTGATAACTTGGATATTTCAACATATCAATGGAGCAAGCTTGAAGCATTATGGTCAAATAGTGTGGACTTGCATCTAGTACTGGGTAAGAATCCCATTCTCTCCTCTCCTTTTCATTCTTCTACTCCAAATAATATAGTATATGAAAGGAATATGATAGGGTTTAGGACAACGATTTGTGATTCTCCATGGAAGATTTTGATTCCTTGTAACCATATGAAGTCGGATATTTTTCCCTTCCTCGTATATTTTTCAAATGATGAGCCGATTTTTTATTCTAGGCTAGAGGAGAGACTCAAAAAATCTTCGATGGGGTCCCTCTCAATTTTCTTGGGCTAGGAACCTTACCTACTCCACCATAGATCATATTCTCTTAGTTTGTCTGGCTCAAGGGGTCTGAAGTTTGATGCATCAATTGAGTCTAGTCATACAAAGGGCATACGTAATTCGGCTCTTAAATGTAGGAGAAGGCTAGTCTTGAAGTCTCCCAGGGGTGACAGAGGTTGATTTCATGAGTCCTTAGAGTGGGACAAGCACTGAAAAAGGGTTCCCTTGAAAATTTTATCGGTCAACATAAGGGGCATGGTAGAGAGATCTAAGAATCTCTCTCTAACTAGGCTCATTTTAGTCGATCGACTAGATATTGTGTTTATTCAAGAGACAATGGGGAGTTGTGATGAGATTGTATAAGATCTACACAAACTATTATGTGGATCGAAATTCATGGGTTTGGATGCAGTGGAAAATTCAGGGGGATTCTTATAGATTTTTTTTCAAACTGTACACTTATCAATTTTTATGTCATTTTCTCATGACTAATTATGAAACTTCACTACAAAGAATTGGAATTTAATATTATTTTTTTCAATATATATGGGCCCTATGGGGATCGAGAACCCTTCTGGAATCACATTTTTTCCCTCGACATATTTCAAGAAGGGAATCTAGTTTGTGGTGGTGATTTTAATTTCATAATAATCTAGTCATAACTATGGGGATTGAATGCATGTGAGGATAAGTTGCCCAACTTTTTCTTACACCATATTGAGGAGACATGTATGATTGATATCGATCCAATGGTTCTCAATGTGAAGTGGAGTAATAATCAGTCTAGATCCAAAGGGATCTATAAGCGGCTAAATCAATTTTTAGTACATCACTATCTTTTGTGGGAAGTTGGGTTATATCATTCTTGGGTTGGCAAGGTACTATTTTCGGATCATTTCCTTATCATGTTAGAGTTGGAATCAACCCTGGAAAAAATAGGTGCACCCTTTAAGTATAACCATTTTTGGGTTGAAGAAGATGAATTTAGGAACCTAGTATGTGAGAACTAGACACACTTCTAGGCCAACAATGCTAATTCTTCTAGTGTTCAATTTGCGTCGGCCTCCGACAGTTTAAGGTTGTTGTGTCAAATTGGGCAGGTAAATGCAATGGGCCCTTGATTAATATCTTAGAAATATTGAGGAAGAGATAGAGCCTATGTACAATCAAATTAAGGATGGC
Source organism: Picea engelmannii (assembly GCA_009831015.1). Classification (NCBI taxonomy): domain Eukaryota; kingdom Viridiplantae; phylum Streptophyta; class Pinopsida; order Pinales; family Pinaceae; genus Picea; species Picea engelmannii. Next base: position 83,838 of record ML787788.1, read on the forward strand.
ATGTGGTCCCCTTTGGAGCAGGACCAATGTCATGCATTGGAAGCACGAAGAGATCGTATTCTACTTGAAAAGGAAAAATCTTGGCGGTTAAAAATCTAGGCTTTATGGCTTGCTACAGGTGATAAAAATACAAAGTATTTTCAAAAAATTTCAAATTATAGAAGAAATTATAATACGATCTGGGAGCTAAGGGACGCCACTAGTAATTTGGTATAAGGTTTCAAGGAATTGGATGCATTAGGGGTTGAGCGCTTTCAGAACTTGTTCAAGGAAAACGAATAGGTCAATATGGGTGAGATGCTTTGGATGATTTCTCATTTCCAAAGGATGATAGAAAAGGAGGATGCTCGAGATCTATTTCAGGAAGTCATTGTAGAGGAGCTTCGGGTGATAATATCATCATTCAAAAAGTACAAAAGTCTTGGGCCCGATGATTGGACAACTGGATTTATTTGATATATTTTGGGAAAATCTGCTTCGGGTGGTGGAGGAATTAAGGATAATAGATAAAAAAAAAAATTCCCAGCATCAATTCTACTTTTATTTTTGTCATCCCAAAATTGGATCAACCTTCCTCTTTTGATAATTTTCGTCCCATAGTGCTATGTAATGGTATCTATAAAATAATTGCTAAAATAATATCAATTAAGATAAATCCTTTTCTCTCAAATGTCATAGGCCCTAAGAAATTTGGAATTCTCAAAGGTTGTCTTATCCATGAATCCATTGGATCACCCTAGGAGGGATTACACATCATCAAAACCCAAAAGCAAGCAGTATCGGTTCTAAAGATTGAACTCTCAAAATCTTACAATCAAATTGGATTGGGGATATCTATGGTGAAGTATATTATTGCCTATGTTTTGAAAATATCTTTTGTTGTCCTTATAAATGGTTCAAAATATCCTTTTTTCAAAGCTAGCAAGGGTCTTTGACAAGGTTGTCCATTGTTGCCATACTTTTTTCTTCTCATTTCCAATGGACTCAGTCGTTCTTTGGAGGAACCAAGAAGGCATAATTTGATGAAGTGTCTTTAGGTGGGAAAAAATGAGAGTCTAATGCACTTACTCTTTGTTGATGATATTTTAATTTTATGTTTGTGTGAATTTTTGGAAGGCCAAAAACTAAAGGAAAATATAGATTTGTTTTGTGATGCTACTAGAATGTTAATAAATGTTGGTAAGTTAGCCATTTACTTTATGAACTTTGTGGAGGAGGAATGGGCTCATATACAAAATCAATTTCAATTCTCTATTCATGACATCGGGGAGGGTGTCAAATACCTGGGATTTACACTAAAACCTAATAATCATAGCATAGTCGATTGTTGATGGTTGCTTGCTCGAATGGAAAAGAGGATCAGTTTCTGGTGCAATAGGTGGATATCACATGGGTGATGGATAACACTCGTTAAGTCAGTTATTGAGGCTATGAGAATTTACTGCAATCTACTAGCACATATTCCAAAGGGAATTATTTCTAGGATGCAGAAGTTGTGCTTCAATTACTTGTGGAAGAATAATATAGAATACCTGAAGTCACACTTGGTTGCATGGAAACAACTATCCAAAACAAAATATTTGGGTGGTTGGGGATTTAAGGACATACTTTTATTTGGTAATCCTTTAGATTCCAAATCCTTATGTACATTTATTCTCGAGATAGTTTGTGGAGGCATATCCTTATAGATAAACATACCTATCTGAACTCCATTATTGACTAGATTTATCGACGAAAAATCCACCCTCAATGTATCGAACCAATGGTGGCCATTAACAATTGCCCTCTTAATCATCAAAAAATTTCTATCTTGGAAGGTGGGAAAGGTCGCAAGTGTTAGGGTGGGTGTTGATTCCATAGTGGGTTGCAATGAACAAATATTTCTTTCAAATGGATTGGTTACTCGTCTTTGAGAACTAGGCACAATATATTAAATATATGAGGGGATATTGAGAGATATTTGATTTGGAGACAAGGTTGAAATATAGTGGGGTAGTTGGATTTGTAGGATCAATGGAAACATGAATGGTTGTGGTATGTTCAAGGATTACTCAAGGTGCATGTTTGGCTTTTTGATTTCTAGGATGATTTGGTTTGGAAGTACCATAAGTTAGGTGGAGACTATACAACTAAATTAGGATATCAAGCCATGCTAAATAATGAAGGTCAAGGGATGAAGTGGTGGTTCTCAAAATTATGGAAAGTTAAAGGTCCACCAAAGAGCATTATTTTCTTTTGGCTGGTCCTTCAAGGTAGGGTAGTAACCTACGACTCCTTGCAAATTAAAGGGAAGCATGGACCTGGGATATGGTATCTTTGTAAAAATTTGGAAGACAAAAATACACACCTATTTTTATGGATCTCTTTCACACTACAGGTATGATGGAAAATTGAACAAGGGCTCAAGAAACCTCATCTCTAGGAAAAAGAGTCTATCTCTGAATTCTTTTGCAAGTTTTTCTTGAATAAATCGATGATAATATTCATTCTCTGCCTATCCTAGTGGCTCGGGGCATTTGGCTCACACAAAATTCAATAATAATTGATAGCAAGGTGTCTCCCACATTCAAAGTTTCACAACAAGTGATGGCCTTATTATCAAAATATTAAATAGTGTCGGAGGAGAAAAAATTAAAGGAAATTAGGGAGGTGTATATTAACAAATCTATGGCTTGGGGTTTTTTTGATGGTGTGTGTCAGGGGGTGAATGGGTTGCGTGGCATTATTTTTGTGCTCTATTTCTCCGATCTCCATTACATCAATGGGAAGGATAATATGGGTAAAAGAACTAACAATAAAGGTGAGTTTCACGCTCTTCTTTAACTACTTAAATGTGTTGTGAGATGGAATATCCTTGATCTACAAGTTTATGGGGAACCAAAGATAATGGTAACTTGGATGAATGGAGACATTCATATGACTAATTTAGATTTAATGATGATTGGACAAAACTTAAAATCATGCACCCATACCTTCTAGAGTTTATTTGTCACTCATGTTTACATGGAAAATAATACTCTAGTAGATTCTTTGTTCAAAGAGGCCCATTCTATGCTTGAATATAAGCTCTTTATGGAAGCACATGTTGATGGGGAGGTGACTTCTCACCGGGATGATATTTTTTCTGATATGTAGTTTATAAGATGGGTGATCACAAAACGAGTTAGAGAACTTATCAGTTCTTATATGACATTTTGTATGTAATTGAATGTATATGATTACAAGGCTTGTTTTTTGTTTTTTTGGTTGTTGGTAAGATGATGAGTTTTGGTTTGTGATGTGGCACCTAAGGAATGTAACTTTGTTTTCTCTGGATATAAATATACGGTATTTTCTTGGAAAAAAAAGTCAAGCAATGTCATTTGGAAAGAAAATTTTCAAATTTCTCAAAGATCCATGGAAGAATGAGAACTTTTATAAATACAAATCTGGCAATCCCACTAGAATCCCAAATGCATTCCATAATAAAAGGGAAAATGCCATGATTAAAAATCACCTAGCCCACATACATTTTAGAACATAAGGAAAACAATGAATTCATAGAAAAACAACAAACAAGCAAATGAACGATAGCTCAGGAGAGAAACCTTCACTCAAGCACACAACATCACAAGCATAAATAATGCCATGATTAAAAATCACCTATCCCACCTACATTTTAGAACATAAGGAAAACAATGAATTCATAGAAAAACAACAAGACAAGAAAGTGAGCTATATCTCAAGAGAGAAACCTTCACTCAAGCACACAACATCACACGCATAAACAATTTTAGAACTAAAAATCTTGCGGGTCTCTCATATTCTAAATACATGTCAGAATTAAAGGACAACCACTGCGAACCAAAACAATTCACCAACAATACTCTCAAACTGAAAGCATATTCTAATGTACATTTACGTTGAGATGTCTATGTATAGGTGCTTCATTATTCTCCTAAATCCTACATAAACATAAAAATTAAATTCACAACTCTTATTATATCAAATTTAGTAACTTCAATCTACATAATGCTACTTGCTAACCACCTAATAAACTATAGATTCCACTTAAAGCATTAAATTAATGCAACTTGTTGAAATCAAACACTCCAATTGCATTTTAGAACTAGACAACACCTACCTTTCCAAAAGGAGAAGTTTCATTGGTTAGATATTGACGCAAGGACACATGCTTTTGCAACTACAATTATGACAAGTTGTTTGCAATCTCATTGCATTTCAAAATAGGAGGTCAAATGTTATGGATTGAAAGAAATAAATAGACCTTTAATTTAGAGCACCAGTATTATGCATGTACATTGCATTGAAGCAAGTATGCCAACAACATAATCTTAAAGACATGAAAGAATCACTGAGAAAAAAGTCATACAACTATTATTTACAAAGTTGAGTATGTTCCATGGTCAACTAAGAGAAGAAATATTGAAAGAAAAAGATCCCAACAATCAAGCATTCATCAAAAAGAGTAGATGCATCTCTTATCACAAGTCAAACAAACCCACTGAGTTTTTTTTTAGCTTTGTTTTTTTTTTTGTCTATTTTATATCTTTCTAGAACTAGTCTATTGAAACCGAAATTTTGGTTTGAGAAAATAGAGGTGCAAGCTCAAACACTATTGCAAACCTAAGTCTAGAAATATTTTCTATAATCCATTTTCATTTTAGAATAAGTTAGATAAAGTCATTTCGAAAGAAAATTTTCGAGTTGGCCAATCATCCATGCAAGTATAAGCACTTTTGTAAATATAAATCTCACAATCCCTCTATAATCCAAAATGAATTTCATAACTATAGGGAAAAAAACATGATTAAAAGGCATGTAGCACACATAGATTTCAAAACACAAGGGCAACAATGAATTCATAAGCAAACAATGAAACAAACAAATGAGCTATAGCTCGGGAGAAAAACCTTCACTTAAGCACATGGTGTCACTAACATAAATAGTTTTAGAACTAAAAATCTTGTGGGTCTTGTAAATTCTAAATGCATGTCCAAATTAAAGGACAAAAATACCAACCAAAAAAATTCACCAACAATAATCTCAAACTAAAAGCATATTTTGAATTACATTTACATCGAAATCTCTATGTATAGGCACTTCATTATTCTCATGAAACCTACACAAATTTCAAAACTTAACTCACAACATAAACTATATCAAATTTAGTAATCACAAACTACCTAACATTGCCTGCTAACCACCTAATAAAATGTAGATTCCACCTAAATCATTACATCAATACAACTTGTTGAAATCAAAACATCATCATTTGTTTCAACATAACCACTTTTTTTGTAGGATATTTGTAAACTAATATATCATTCGAGAAAAATTCAAAAATAAAAATTCCAATTTGCCTAAAGCTTCATGCAAGAACACACACTTTTGTAAATACAAATATGGAAGGCCCTCTGAAGTCCCGATGCATTTAGAACAAGATGGTAGTAATAAATTCACAAGAAAACTAGAATTCAAGTGGTCCTAAACATCCTCTTCTAGCTCAATATTACAATAAGTAATATGTTCATCAATTTAGTGAACTATGGAACATATAAGATGAAGCCATAGGGTTCAAGGCTTCAATTGGGCTTGGTAGGAATCACTACATTTCTTCTACCTCTAGGGTTTATATTTTTAGTAGAGACACCCAACAATTTGATTAAAAGAGGACACTTAGAAGATTGAAAGAATTTATTGAGAAAAATCAAGGGAACCAATAATGTTGATTCAAAGTTCAGTGAACTAGTTCAAGTTAGTATGTACAATTACGAAATCGGGTTCAATGCAAAACCACACAAATAGGGTAGAGTAGATTGAAAAAATTCTATGTATGAACCTTGGCTAGACAAGTTCAAAATTAAAAGACAAATGAAACCAACCAAAGCAAATCATGTCACATTTTAGGGAAAACAACACCAACCAAAACAATTCATCAACAATAATCTCAAACTAAAAGCATATTCTAAAGTATGTTCACATTGGAATATCTATGTATAAGCACTTTATTATTCTCCTAAAGCCTACATAAACATCACAACTAAATTCACAACATATAGTATATCAAATTTAATAACCACACACTGCATAACATTGCTAACTAACCACCTAATAAACTATACATTCTACTTAAAGCATTGTATTGATACAACCTACCAAAATCAAACACTCCATGTTCATTTCAAAACTAGTCAATAAATGCCCTTCCAAAAAGAAAAGTTTCACCTAGCTAGAGAATGATGTAAGCATACATGCTTTTACAATTTCAATTGTGATAAGTTCTTTGCAATCTCATTACATTTAAGAACTAGAGACAAACTATCATGCACTGAAAGAAACAAGAAAACCTTCGACTCATAACACCATTATTATGCATGTGCATTGCATTGAAGCAAGTGCAACAACAACATAATCTTAAAGCCATGAAAGAACCACTGAGAACATAGTTATACAACTATTATGTACAAAGTTGAATATGTTCCATGGTTAATTGATAGATGCAATATTGAAAGAAAAAATCCCGCAGTCAAGCATTCTTCAAAATTAGTAAATGTTTCTATTATCACAAGTCAAACAAGCCTATTGAGTTTTTTATTTCTTTGTTTTTTTTTTACCCATTTTAGAATCTCTCCAGAACTAGTCCATTGAAGCCAAAATTTTGGTTCAAGTAAGCAGAGGTGCAAGTTCAAACATTATTGCAACCTAAGTATAGAAAGCTTTTCTATATTCCATTTTCATTTCAAAGTAAGTTGCAAAATGTCATTTAGAAAGAAAAATTTCAAGTTGCTTAAAAGATTGATGCAAGCATAAACACTTTTGTAAATGCAAATTTTGTTTTGTAAATACAAATTTTGTAGAACTTATAGAATCCCAGATGCATTTCATAACCAAAGGGAAAATGCCACAATTGAAAAATCACCTTGCACACATACAATTTATAACTCAAAGGAAAATAATGAATTCATGGGGAAACAACGAACAAACAAATGAGCTATAGCTCAAGGGTGAAACCTTCACTCAAGCACATAATGTCACAAGCATAAAGTCACAATGTTAAAATTACATAAATATCAAAACTAAACTCGCAACATAAACTATACTAAATTTAGTGGGCCTAATGGTTAAGAACATGTGTTTTCACTAATCAAAACCTAATACAACTACATATATTAAGATAACTTAATTTTCACTTATAAACATATAGAACCACTAAACAACTCCTTTTAAAGAATATTAAACTTCCTTATAAAACACCTTAAAATATTTTTAGGGTTTTCTTAAAATAAAACAAAACTAACAAATATATAGTTTTTAATTAAAATACTTAAAATCTACCTCTACCTATTAAATACTAACAACCTCAAGAAAGAGATCAAGACCTCCTTCAAACCACATGAAACCATCAAACTAAATATGAGATATGTTAAAGACAAACCTGACCCTCACAAAGGCAAAGGAATTTACAAAATAGAATGCTCCTGCGGAGAATGCTACATCGGTGAAACTGATCACTCATTCCAGATTAGGATCAAAGAACATGGAGCTGACATAAAGAATGAACGCATTCGCACCTCCGCCTTAGCAGAACACTCCCTTAAAACTAAACACCACGTTCGCCTAGAAGACACCAAAATTTTGGCCAAAGAAGAACACTTCTTTAAACGAAGGATTAGAGAAGCAATCGAAATTCGTAAGCACACAAGAAACCTAAACAGAGACAATGACCTATATTTAAGTGAAAATTGGCTCCCCTTGATTCACAAAAATAAGAGAAACAACAGATAAATAACTCTACCTTAATAACAAAATTTATCAATTAATTAATAACTCCAACAAATTAAGATTAACAAACCCTAAACCTGATAACACTAATCAAAACCTAATACAGCTACATCTATTAAGATAACTTAATTTTCACTTATAAACATATAGAACCACTAAACAAATCCTTTTAAAGAATATTAAACTTCCTTATAAAACACCTTAAAATATTTTTAAGGTTTTCTTAAAATAAAACAAAACTAACAAATATATAGTTTTTAATTAAAATACTTAAAATCTACCTCTACCTATTAAATACTAACAACCTCACAATAACCTTTTATTTCTAAATTAATACAAAATAACTTTCTTTTCTAAAAACAAAACCTTGAATAACACTTTAATAATGGTTAATTTATTAAACAATTTAACCTCGTAATCTTAAAAACACCATTAAATTAATTAGATTAGGGTTTTCAAAATAAAACAAAACTAGTTACAAATTATCTTAAAACAAAATTAAAATTAAAGCGAATTTTAAATAAAAAATTTAAATAAATTTTTTTTAAGAACCCTAAATTTAACCAAACCAAATAATCCTAATCTAAAATTTTCACCTAATACTCTGACCGACACTAAATTTCCCCGCCTAACTTAGATATTTATAACCATTTCTTCTCACATTTTATCCCAGACTTCTTGTCCTTATGATGGATCCTGATATGGATCCAAAACATCAACATTCAATGGATAGTACTGTGGCTTTTCTGATTTCACCCGAAAACACTCCTCACCACAGAAATCTCAGCAATCAAACATGTGTTTTCTTGTAGTAGGTCACAAGTTCAAATCCAGAGGGGGGTAGGGTATGTACACCTCCATAACTTTAGCAGTCAAATCACTGCATGGGGGGGGTCCCTTGCCCCACAAACAAGGGGGTCTCAAGCACCAAGCACCAATTTGGCATTTGTCTTGGGCGTGACCTTAAAATTAGATTATTATTATTATTATTATTATTATTATTAACCACAAACTACATAACACTACTTGTTGACCGCGTAATAAATTGTAGATTCCACCTAAAGCATTGCATTAATACAACCTATCGATCATCTATTTTGGCATAGCCACCTTTTGTATGAGATAACTAAACTAATATATCATTAGAGAAAAATTCAAACAAAAAAAATCAATTTGCCCAAAAGTTTCATGCAAGCACAAGCACTTTTGTAAATAAAAATATGGTGGGACCTCTAAAGTCCTAATGCATTTCTAAACAAGAGGGAAACAATGAATTCACAAGTTAACTAGAATTTGAGGGGGTCTAAACACTCTCTTTTTGCACAATATTACAATAGGCATTATGTTCATCAATTTAGTGAACTATGGAACAGATAAAATGAAGTCATGGGGATCAAGTCTTCCATTGGGCTTGACAAGAATCCTTGCATTTATGCTAACTCTGGGGTTTATATTTTTAGTAGAGACACCCAATAGTCTCATTGAAAGAGGACACTTGGAAGACATAAATCATGTATTGAGAAAAATCATGGGAACCAATCATGTCGATTGAAAGCTCAATGAACTAATCCAAGATAGTATGTAAATTATGAACTCGAGTTCAATGAAAAACCACACAACTTTCATATTTATATGTCTCACATACATGTCAACAATGAACTTAGGGTAAGGTAAATTAACAATTTTTTGCATAAAAACCTTGGTTAGATGAAGTTGATTCTAGTATTATCATGTGACCACTCCATAATCAAAATAACATGATTTATATGAAAACCAAGGTTTAAAATAAGTGTAGAATTTATTAACAAAATGATCTAAAATAACTATGTATGAACATATAAGATCCCTTGCCTTCAATGTCAATGAAACCATGCATAACTTAGCAAAACCACACATAACTCATGTATGAGAATGCCCAATAAGTGTAAGTGCTATAAACATAGCTATATGTGTATACTAATAGGGTTCAAAGGAGAGGATAGAACCTTTCTATAAAGCAAACAATAATTATATAAAGAGATATTTTATGAAGGAGAAGGTGGGTAATGGGTAAGCCAAAGTTGTTCAATATTTTTTCAAAAACCTAGCATTGAGTTCATGAACCTTTTTGTATAGCCCTACTATGGTTTTAATGGAAGCAACAAGTTACAAGTATAGGATAAAATGTCATGCACCTAAGAGTAAACAACACACATAATAGTCATCCACAAAACCATTACTCTTGTAAAATAAAAACAAGTACATGCTACTCCATTAAATCAAATACATACATAGGGTTATTGTAGAATGAATCGATCTTAATATTATAATAGGAATTCTATTAATCAATTTAATGGACTATGGAACAAATAAGATGAAGCCATGGGGATCAAGGCTTCCATTGGTCTTGGAAAGAATCATCGCATTTCCTCTAGCTTTGGGTCTATATTTTTAGTAGAGACACCCAACAACTTGACTGAAAGAGGACACTTGGAAGATGGAAATCATGTAATGAAAAAAATCAGGGGAACCAATAATGTCGATTCAAAGTTCAATGAACTAGTCCAGGCTAGTATGTAAAATTATGAACTCGAGTTCAAAGAAAAACCACACAAATTATGTGTGTGTGTGTGTGTGTGTGTGTGTGTGCCCACAACGAACCTACGACATGGTAGATTGATAAAATTTTGAGTAAGAACCTTGGGTATGAAATAGATGTGCATGAGCGGATAAGATCCCTTTTCGACACATAACTTGTATATGATAATTCCCAATAAATGTAGTTATTGTAAACATATCTCTATACATACTTTGTAAGGGTTTCTAGAGAGAGGATTGAACCTCACTATGAATCAAACCATAACAATGAATGAAATAGATCTTTATGAAGATGGATGCAAGTAATGGGTAGTCCAAAGCCCTTCAATATTTTTTGAAAACCTAGAATTGAGTTCATAAACCCTTTCGTATAGACCTGTTATCACATATAGTTGTCAAGGGTAGTAGGTCATCCAAGTTTGTGGTCTACATAGGAAGCGTCCGAGCGCAACATGCAGAGCAGCTCATTTCGGGCTTAAACTACAAATTGGCGGACTCAGTTTTGCAACGGTGGAGATCCCCTGTGAGGATCAGATTATCGGCCCTCGGGTATTCAAAGTTTCAGAATTGCATGAAGTATAGCGCCATGAAAAACACTCGAAGCCCGAAGGTTCGAACGAAGTCTCAGTCGTTCGATTCAAATCAAGACGCGGCACCAGATCTATAGCTCTGAAGGAAAGCGAAGGGGGAAAAATCCTGAAGACCCGAACTAGCTCTCAATCGTTGATCAAGAAGGGAGCAGAAGGGTCGTCGATCTGGTTGAAGGGGTCAAAGTCCCGATGCAGGAGCAGAGCCGTTGATTGAAGCGGACACACGTCAATAGATCGACAACTCCGGGTAAAAAACACAGAAGGTAAGCGAGAATTTGATATTTGGTTTTCCCGGAGCCCGGAGACCCAAAAAGAATCTCAACCGTCGATCAGTAGGAGCTAAGCGTCGCCAGATCCTTTGCTCCGAGTAAAAGCAGCAGAAGACAAAGGAGGTTTGGTGTTTGAAAATTTTGAAGCCTGAATCACAAATCAAATCTTGGCCATTGATTGGAAAAGGGAAGATCTGATCCGTTGATCTGAAGAGGGAAGATTTGAGCCCCTGATCGTAAATCCTTGCCCAAGATCAAAAGATTGATGACCAAAATCCATTGCAGGGACGTGACGTGCTCGGACGATAATTTTCTTGAGCGGTCCTACTATTGAAACCGTGGTTTGGTAAAAGTAATACATGGAAAAAGGTGGTGGATTGCGGGCTCAAAAGCGGTGTGAACCCAAACCACCTTTGAGCGGCCCCGCAATCACGTGTTTATTTAGCATCCTATCCAAGAGCATCGTGTGGTCGTCCCCT